>CP135545.1:3486454-3514869 GCA_032402905.1 Khaya senegalensis | reverse complement strand
AAAGCTTAGGTTTATATATAGAAAATACAAAATTTAATTAACAATAAATTTTATGCATTTAAAAAGTTTAAATTGACTAAAATATGCCAACAATTTTAAAATATTTATAAATTTATTTAAAAGAATTAAAAGTAATAAAATTTAAATGTATGAAAATATAATTTTTAGTTTATAATTAGATTAAAGATGATTAATTGCATTAAAATAAATAACCAATTTATCTTAAAAATTTATTAAAATGAGTTAAAATTTAATTGCATAAAAAAGTAGTGATTTTTTTATAATTTAAAAATTTACAATGGAATCAAGTTTTTAAATCTAAAATAGCAATTTTAATAATTGAATAATATTGTTTATTTAATTGTTTGTGTTTGTACACATAATTTTTACCGATCACTAATTATTTATGTGCTATTTAGTAAGGAGAAATGGAAAGTCAACCATAGTTGAATATTAGAGTAAACAACCACTTTCATACAAGGCTAACCTATTTATCACAATTACGGGTTATAGACCATATTAAAAGAAAGTTGACTAAGGTGCGAATCTATATATTTAGATAGACTTACTTTGGATATTTTCTACATAACAAAACTATGCATCATTAGTGCACTCTTCTCCATTATAGCTACTATATAAGGTTTATATGGACAACGACAATAATGAGATGTGGTTTTTCGTGAATAGGCAAACTATTTGTTTTCTATATATAAAGTTTTAAAAGAAGTACAAAACTTTTATCATGTATGCCTTTAAAAATCTTAGTACAACACTCGATGCAATTGCCTCTCGTGTATCTTGCATTAAACCTAAAGCCCATTGAGATTGACAAATTGTTTGGTGATGGTTTGATGATTAGTTGTTTCTTAAGGCAAATGCTCTAATCAGGGACCGTCAATCAATTCAAGTATCTATATTATAACTAACACAAGGATGTTTTTTTATCAATGAAAATGTGATAATTTAGTTAATCTCTAGTATATATTATGTCATACTAATAAATTAATATTATCAAATATAGGTCACAAAATCATTGTACTTTATAGCCTTACCACCTTTGGCTATCATTATATTACTCTTTTGCACCACTATAGTATTATTCTCTTGTACCACTGACACATTACTCAGTTGTACCCTTGCTATATTACTAGTCTATACCACCACTTATTATTCGCATGCATTATTACCACATTATTCACCCATGCCATAGCCATATACTTCACTGTATAATGAGTTTAGAGTTAACATGCTTGCTCAATTTGATGCTTTGATTGTAGATATGCAGCAAATGGAACAAGAGTTTAGGCATGCTAGGATATTATCCTCATAGAACATAAAGTTGACACACTTGGGGCAAATTTCAAATAGATGGTTATTGGTCTTTATGAATGGATGCATGAGGTTAACATTATGACACTTATACTCATTTGTTTAGGTAATCATGCTTTTAATTAATAGTTGTGTTGGTGGTTGTATTTAAACATGTATGATGCCCGTAAGTGTAATGTGATTGTTAATGGTTGACTTACTAGATCAATTTATGAGAGTTAAATATTTATAATTTGTTCTTATAAATTTTTGTGAGTTATCATTTTATGGCAAAAACTGTGTCCCTTTTATTTTTAAAAAATTGTTTATGTTAATGACTATAATTAATGTTGTGTAATTTGAGAGTCCCCATAGTAGTGCAAATACAGTAGCTAACAGACATTAATTAGATTCCCGTGATAGTTACTCAAGATAGTTGGTATGAGCTTGTATATAAGAAGGGTCCATACTATAGAAGCCTTTACACTAATCTTGTAAAGAGACACGTTCAACACCTTTTAATATGCCTTTAGCAACATATCCATTAACTTAATTATTCACCTTCTAGTGCCTTATCCATTTGATCTACTTAAGAGTACTATAACTTGCTACAAACATTGAATGCGTATAAAGAGAAGCATTCAATATCTTTGACACTAAGTTGACTTTGTGATATATCTAATTTAGAATCATAATGAAAGAATATTATAAGTAGCTATATTTTGAAGCTATTATAGAAGTCAACGATTGTATTTAACATTATAGACATTTATAGTATATATAAAATTTATGCTTTTGTACTTTTAGTATATTTACAAGTATCTATGTTTGGTTACTCACTACCAAAAGTCTTGTCTCAAGCTAGTGCTATAAAATTGGGTGATTACCTCCTCACACCTATATATATGTATTATAACATTTAGAAGGTGTTATAGCATGAAAGGAAAAAAAAATATTTATGTTTATTTACTAAGTTATTTATTTTTATTTTACAAACCTAATTACTATACACATGGAAGGAGATATGTCAAGACATTATAGTTGGGCTCTTTTCTATCCTGGCAAGATATATAGCAACATGTTAAAGGGATGCCAAAGGTGTGTAAAAGCCTTGGAGCACTGTTGTTCATGTGTTCATTCTTGCACTAGTTTATGATGACCATTGGGTTATGTGTTTTGTAGATTTGCATAGTTAGTTCATTACAATTATGACTTAACATTGATGGGCTATTCTAAGGAGGAGTGAATAATACGTTACAACCATTATGCATATTATTATCTTATGTTATACGTTAACAAAGTTTATGTTGATAAACTAGATTGGTATATTATTCATAACCCTTTTGCTTGTTAGTGCTTAATAACTTTTCTTAGCAAAGTGTAAGCAATGCTGATTATGATGTATTTATGGACAAGTTCATTGAGTATGTCAGTTTAAGTGATTATGAAATTTTACTAATGTACACAAAAAATTCTTTAGGATTAAAATTGTTCCTAATTTGTATTTAGGATGATTATTTTGACGTACATATTTGTTTGGTTATTTAAAGCTTACACTGAACATGTCCTTCCTATCCTAGTTCTTGTGTAATGCATGAGAAAAGAACACATACCCACAAATCATTCAATGACAATTTCTCCAAACATTAAGTGATGTGACAAATACATTGTATTATTGTACTTGTATGATGCTAGATTACTTATTATTACTTTATACTTTAAACACTTACATTACTTATTATATAAATTAACAAAATAATGAATTTTTATAAATTTTTAGTAATAAGCATAAATTAATAAACTAACAAAATAAAAAGTAATTACTTGAGCTTTTTATTCTTAAAACTAAAAAGGGACCACTTTGCAAGATTTTAGAATTTTTGAGAAAATAATATATTATTGAGATTTTTTTTCATAAATTTTATTTTTATAATATTTTAAGTTTTCATTTGTGAGTGTTACAAAAAATATAAAAATTTGTTGTAGTTTTTATAATTTAATACTTTGTTTATAATATTTATTATGCTTGTTACACCATAGAAACTTTGACAGAATTTCTTCTTGTAAAATGGTATAGCTTTATTTAAAAGTAAATCCTTCCAAATTAAATTTCAATTCTAACAATTCCTATCCACATACGATGCTGGCAATAAATACAATGTAGTAATGGAAAGAACAACAAAATAAATTCTTTTGATTTTCGCAAACAAGTCTTTCATAAGATAAATTATTTTACATAAGTAATTACAATGGAATAACATTATAGTTACTCATTTAGTTCATGATATAATGGATTATGGTATGTTGCGCAATTGTGCCTGCATTATTTATATAACAAGAGCATCTTTAGATTACTCTTTTTTCTATGCATTGGTTTTTTGGGCAACTAGTTAGAATGTGACCCAGTAATGGCAGTACAATGATAGACCACACTCTTTCAAAACTCTTAGAAAGTTTAATCTTTGATTGGATGAATTTCTTTTGCATATACTATCACGAGTATATCGTTCTTATAGCATTTGAATAGCAATTTCTATACCATTCTCAAACATATTTACTTGCAATGAGTGCATTAGCATAGAGCAATTGTTGCAAATCAGAACATTTAAATAAGCACGACTTTGTGCTAAGATTGACCATAACATCCCCCTTTCGACCTTTGACTTCAAATTTAAAACAAGGTATGGAAAAATAATTAACAAAGTAAAAGAAGATGACTTTAGTTCACAAACTTTATCTACTGCCTCTTTAGTTATGATTTCTTTTATCTTTTTTTTACTACATTCCCTTTCTTTTCATAAAATCAATGTTGTAATATTAATCATATCCAATTAGCTAAAACTACAATTAGGAGACAACATGTTGTATTCTTAAGTAATGCATTTATACTCTTTGTAATGTTAGCGGTCATTACATCAATTGACACTAAAAAATGAGATTTAACCCACCCATTAAACTTGACATTGTATTATAAATAATTAATTGCCTTTGATTGTATCAACCTTAACTTGTCTATGTGTTTTTTTAAACTCATTAAATACATATGCCTTTCTAATATGGTGGGAATAAAAGCCAAGTGCATTTCAAAGCAAAAATGATAACTATTTTCATGTTGCTTCATTTTAGAATCCTTTACTCTAAATCTCACATAATAAATTTAATCATTTTAACAAGAGTAGTTGTAACAAACATTATTCTCCGATATGTACCTTCAATAAAAATGTCATAAACTATAATTATGGGATGAATTGATAAAAGAAAACCATAAATAGATAAACTAAGTGCCAACAAAAAGTATAAAAAATGGTGGTCCTCATCTGTTTCTATATATATAATTGTTTGCAAGTTATTGTCTTTTAAATCATAAAAAAAAAAATTATAGAAGTAATTTAAAAGACTTAGTTAGATCTTTGCACATCAATTTATATGCTTCTTCTTTAACTAGCCATGTCTTGCAATAGGATAAAAGTACTTTATACTCTCAATGTATGTCATTTCAAAAATTGATTAAAGTATAAATCTTACTAGTGCTTTAAAACTTGTTCATCATATATTCCCCAGTAAGCCTACTATTTATCTGAAGGTATTCTGGCTATAATTGAACACTTCAAAAAGTGTAAATTGTCTTAATCCTTTTAATAACCAATATTCTCAATGTCACGCATCGACTTAAAAGCTACCATATAACAACCATCGCGTACCCTCGTATTACATCCCGTTAACATGAAATGTCTCATGAGAGTCTGCAAGGCTCTTAAGTATCATACACATTGTGCCTATAAATAAAACACATATATATATATATATATATATATTCAACCAAACTTAAACATTCATCATACTTGAAATCCACATATAGCATGGTGCTTACAAAATAAAAAAAAAAATTCAAATTTAAATAATATCCAAAGTATACAGTATAAAATATTGAAATATAGTGTGCAAATATTTAGCAAGTGGATCTTAAAAACATGAGATAAGTTGATGACCTCTTCCGAAAACAATGTAGTAACAAAATGATAATGACATGCACTACCACTACAAGGAAGCAAATGAAAAACTTAATTTAAAAGTGATAAAATGAGGGGAATGAATATAAAATATATTCAATGAATGAAAAGTTATGCAATATCAACTCATAAGTTTTGAAGGTATTGGGATTCTAAAAATAATTTATAAACTATAATTATTTGCTTAACAATCTCAAATTTGTTTCAAAACTCATTTATGCAATTAAAACATATAATTAAAATATGAGTTTGGGCTTGTATTTATTTCTTTCATAAAAAATTGGAGTTACCTTTTCTTTTTTAAGTTGTCGCCCTAGTCGAGATAAATAATTAAGACCATAAGTGAGTTTTGTTATATTAAAAATTACGCATCTGTAAATTTACAAAGAAAGCTGTTTAAAAATTTATTTATATTTCAGTTCATAAATTTAGTTTATAAAATCTACTTATCAAATTTTAACATAACTCACTAATGTTAGCTTAAGTAGGCATATGGTAACAATTACAGTGTCTTCACATTAACTTTCATTAGGTGGGTTCAATTGCAATATTCACCCTTATATCAGCCCCACCTAGCACTCAATCACCTATGTGACCTCTATAAAGTTCTATCCATTGACTACTTGCTATAATTTTACATAATATTAATACATCACCAACAAATGATGATTTATAAACTAAGTATTTAAATTATATACAAACATATATATATATATATATATATATCTCAAAGGTCATTTTAATAAAGCATAATTATAAGTATACAAAGCAATAATAAACATTTAATTCATAGGTCTTATATATATCAAATCATTTATATGCTAAGCTAGCATCCCAATAACTCAAAATATTTTAAAATAATTTATTAAAATAAAATCTTAACATTTAAAATAGTTGTCTAACGAATTAAATATTACCACTATTTACTCATAGTTTAAGAGAGGGTGTACACTCCTCCACTAGTCCTTGTGCTAGCTTGAATCTACTCTCGAGGTGATAATGCCTAACAAACACAGGCATTTGTATTAGAATTCAAACTTTAATAAAATATTCATCTACCTCAATATGAAATATGTATACATAATAAATAAAAATTTCTAAGTTGACACATATATTGAGGCTTAAGTTTAAAAAAAAATTATTTAAAAAAATAATAAAACTTTTAATCAAAATTAATCTTTAAAGATAGTTTAGTAATTTTAAAAATGTTAGGGTCAAAATTTTAAAAAATATTCTCCTGAAAAAATAAATTAGACTCTCTAAATGTTCTAATGATTTTTGAATCACTCAATTTTAAAATTATTTGAGAGTTTAAAAGTAACTTACAATATAAGAGGATAGAGTCTTGGTGTTACAATAACTTACTATAATACCCATGCTATAATACTTGCTACAGTATTTTTAAAACTTTGAAAACAAAAACATTGGAGCCATGATGTCAGATTGCAGCAGCTAGTCACATTTTTGATAAAACAAATAAATTCTAAATTTATTCCATAAGTACTCATTGGAAAACTTTTTAAGAGTATTATAATTGTATCTCTTATAGGATTTTCTCAAAAATATTTTTATTTTTGGTAAAACCATGAAAACTATAATGGGGTTAAAATTAGTAGAAATTTGTTTCATTCCCTATCAATAACAAATTTGGCTCAAATCAAATTGGTTTGAAATTAAACTTTGAACCTAGATTCTAAATCTCAAATACAACTATTCTAAACTTAAATTAAGTCTCAAAATATGTCTTAAATCACAATTCAACTTAGCATAAATAAAACCCTTAAAATCTAATTTAATACAAAAAATTCTTACTCTTTAACTGATTTTCATGTAATGAATCTCATAAAAAATTCTCTTCATTCTCATACATGTCATAATCAATCTTCAAATATTATAATTAAGTAAAATATTAAAACTAAACAATAACGCAAAATATTGAATTTACATAGACATGATAAATTCTGAAACAAAAATCAAAATTGATAGAATTCAATATTAGAAAATACATATCCAAGTAACATGCAAGTGAAGAAGAAGAATTTTGACAGTGAAAATCCAGTATTTAAAATTTGAGTGCTTGAAAATCATCTACTTTGACTTCAACATTTGTAATTAAAATTCAAATAGTTTCTTCAATTTCTCTGAGGATTTATGAAATTAAATGCTTGGGTAATGATTTTGTAAGGTTCATTTCACAAGAATATGGTTTCAAAATGTTAAAATTTTAGAGAGAAGGTAGTAGGAAAAATGGGAGAAGAAGAGAGAGAAAATAGAAATGGATTTTTACGAGTGTGGAAAGAAGAGAATAAATGGTTTTATAACATTATGATAAATATCATTCAAGCCCCCATATTTTAATTACATAAAATTTTTAAACTTTTTTTTGCATTTAAGTCCCTTAAAACAAAATAAATTTAAAATTTTTAAAATACTTTCCTTATAAAAATTTTATATTTAATTAACATATATAGTAAATAAATAAATAAATAATTTAAGTTAATTGAAATAAATAAACAAATTAATAAAGAAAAATTTTTATATCATATAATAAGCCCTAATAATATATCAACTTGTCATAAAATATGTATATGCATAAAAATATAGTTTAAGTACAAAAAGATTAAATTAGCCCTAAAATCCAAAGGACAAGTTTTACACTCCAATTTCATCTGTATTAATTTCTAGAATTTGTCATTTATATTCGTCAACTACACACTTTGCTTTAAATTGCTCTAATGTTAACATGCAAACCTTGAACTAAAAAATGTTAGTTCAACATTATTATACTTAATGCATCTTATAACTTTTTCTTTGAATTAAAAATTTGATCAATACATGTGTCCTTAAAGTTTGAACTTAACAATGTATCTTGCAAGTGAATATTAGATATGTCATTAGGAATATTAGATATGTCAAATCCTTTACCTTGCATACTCGGTTGACTATTAAAATAATCATGCTTGGTTGATATAAAGAATATCCTTCAGAAGGTACACTGTAATAGCGAATGGACATGTCTTGTAAGAGTTATGTGTTCAACATAAGTGAATTAATTACTCTCCTAAGAAGAAACAAAAGCTGTACGTGGACTATTATATTCTCATGTTATAAAGGAGGCTTGCAAAACGCTTTATGATCATTAATAATTATTTGTTTTGTGGCATGTACAGCAGACTAAACTATTTAGACTTAATAATCACAATGTTGTTTATAAAAGTAAATACATCTAGGTCATCTGTAATATCTACGTATAAATGTTGTTCCCTTTCACAAATGTATTTCTCATAATTTTTTGATGATACCTATGATCTTCCATAATCAATAGCAAACGTCAAAAACTTAGTTATATCTGTGTAAAAAAGTAAAAAAAATTAAATTATTTAATGAATTAAAATTTATTTAATATTAATAATACTAATGCAATTAATCTAATTGTGATTAATACTTAATTATGAAACTAAAAATGTAATAAATTAAAATTTTAAATTTTAAGAAAATTAAAAATAACTGTAGTGGAGGAAGCTATGTTCACAACAAAGAACTGTGTGCACAGATATAGCTTTTGATTTTTTTTTTAAATATAATTTTTTAAATCTAGTCAATGTACTATTCAGTTGCGTGTGGCAAACATCTACAAATCTAGCCTCTTCTCCTTAATTTTTCTAATCTAATATGTTAAAATCATATATCTAATGTCCTATTAATCCATTATAATTTAAATTTTGTCAAAAATAATAAATAAATAACTCACCTTTCTCTTAACGACGTTCTTACTTTTTGATTGAAAGCAGTCGAAATTAAGTTAAAGAATAATTTTGTTTAAAATAGATACTGAGGTAAAATTATCTAAAATTACAAAATTGACTATTTTAGTAAAAAAATTTTTATAATTAATTATTTATATAAATAATTTTTAAAATAAGACTATTTTAAAATTTTTTTCATGAGTTATTTGTAAACTTGTTGAAGTTTCATGGTGGCCCTTCTAAAAGAGGAGAATGGCAATTAAAGAATTAAACTAGTTCCAAGTTGAACTTTCATGGTCATTTTCTCAATTGTTTTACCCATTAGAGACAATTTCTTTAAACAAAAACTCATAAACGCACACAGTGGCGTTATTAGGCAAAAATGTCTGTTTACCAAAGTCTGGATTCAGTATGTATCGCAACTGCAACTTCTAATGAAAGGTGACAAGACAAGACGATACACTTTATTGATTAATTGACAACAAATGCAGCTTCAATGCCGGCATTGCTTGAAAAGAGCCACAATTGCTAGAACCTGGTAATGATTAAAAACCAACACTAAACAACACCCCCATATTAACGCCCAAACAAAATAAGAATAAAGTGAACATATGCAAGTGCAAGAGAGAGAGAGAAATGGCAAGCTTCTATAGACAATTGAAATAAGCCCAACTGCAGATACACGACCAGCACGAGGCTTTAACCTGTTTTAAAGTGATAATATAATATAATTTTTATTAATTAAATGATAAATTTTGTAATTTATAAAATAATTAATTATCTTATCTCATGATCTAAGAAGTTACATTATCAAAATACAACTTAAGAAGTCTTTATTCTTCATAAATTATAACTTATGAATATTTAACATGTAACGAATTTATTTTCCTTTATTTCCTTCAATATATTGGTGCTATATGCCCACTAAGTATTAATTCTACATTCCTTCCTTTTACTTTTGTTTTCTCATGCATGCGCGCATATAAAATAAGCTAGCGTTAATGCAAGTTTAGAGTCGATCAATCATATTGAATAACATCGTATTTTATAGTGGGGATCAACGAATACCTTTTTCAAGATTTATTAAAATATAGATTGATAGAATAATATATAAAAATTAAAATATATTAAAAATAATTAAAATTTGCATTAATATTTTCAGTAAATCATGGATATACTAATTGAAAATTTTAATATTTAAATCCTAGAATATTTAGGAAAGTGAAAAGTGTTTTATATAGTAAAAGATATAAATTATTAATAAATTAAAATATATTAAAATTTATTAACTTTAAATCAATAATTCTTAGAGTTCAATAACATAAAATTACAACAACAAACAAATTTTAAAATAATAAGTAAAAGCAAAATAGAAAGACAAAACTTATTAGAAAAGGAAAAATTTTATAAAATTTTTTTCATAGAATAAAAACCTTTCGGACTGATATAGAAGTTACTAAAATATTTTACTAGAAAAAATAATTTACAAATAACAATTTTTTAAATGAGTTCTTGTAACAAAAACTCAACTAACTTATTAAATGACCTCTTTGAGCAATATTTTCTTTAAAATTTTGAAATTTTTTTTCTTCAATAAAATTTTTGAATATCATATTTATAAAATTAAAACCTTTAGCCATATATAGTAATCAAAAAACTCTGAAAATTTCCTAATTTGATATGATACATGAAGATATAGTAAAAGGTATTAAGAAAAATAATAAAAAAAATTTCATTCACTTAAAATAGGTTAATTTCTTTCACAAAGAAATCATGAAAGAACAAGTTTTTTAAACTTAGAGAAGTTTTTTCTATTAAAAAAATCCAAGGTCGTCACACCAGTTAGGCTAATATTTACTTGTGCAATAACATTGTTCATGGTATTATTCCCAAAGTCACTAATTATGAATACTATTAGCGGATATTGTTTGTTATTAATGTTCACCACTTGAGCAGGAAGCCTGCACTGACTCGATAAGCTTCTCAGAAAATTTTTGTGCGAGCATGAAGTTGGCACTACTAAGTTACTATTGATCGTTGTTCACAATTCGTCACTGTTTACGCGTAGGTACTATTCATTGCTCAACCATCAAATTGGCAGTATCTCGGTCACAATTCTAAATATTGCGCACTTTTCAATGATCCTATTATTAGCCCGATTCATTAATATTATTTATTGACTAAAAAATTAACTTAAACTGGATTATTTTAATATAAAATAAGTCAAAATAAAATATGAATCTAATAAAAAAGATAGTTAAATATTTTTCAATAAAAAAAATAATTTTTCTTTCTAATCTTCACGGGAGCAATTTTGGATTTTCATACATAGCTCTATCTATTTTTTTTATTTGGAGAAATTTTAGGAAAAGCATCCCTTAATTAGCCTAATAATTTGTATTAAATATTCAATGTAATCATGTCCAGTAATGTGATTTTAAGTGTTGGCAAAACTGATACTGCTCCTCTTCTTGAATACACCACTACTTCTATCTCTTAACCTAATCTTCCACCCACCATTGGTACTCTTTTAACTTTTAGTTGTCTCCCCTCTTTTTCTTATATTAATTATGTATTTATTTATAATTTACGTCTTCAAGTTTAAGGTTAACATTAATTCTTTGTAATTTCTCATCAATTGCCAAAATATAAAAGTGAATCATAATACACTATATTTGACGCAAGCAGATATAATGATTTATATAAAAATATGTTTGGTTTTGAAACATATATACAATCCTTTCTCATTCTCCAATTATTAGTGTCGAATTTAAATTTTGTGAAACTTATAATTTGATATATTAACTAATTTGGAAAAAAAAATAAAATTAGCTCTTAATACTCAACCTTATATTTTCATATAATTCAGCTTGAACAATATTATTAGTTAACTAATTATATAGGTGCATAATTGATTAAATTTTGGAAATTTAAATTCTTGATCTTGTTTTAGCTTTTTTGTTATGTAAGAATTAAAAATTTGTTAGAGATTTTTGTTTTGTTTTTGAAAAAAAATATTAAAAAAAATAGGAATAGACCACAAATTTTTTAAGAAATGAGTAAAGAACGGAGAAAAAATTGTTGGACTGTTGGCAAGTCAATTGTTGGTTTGCTAGTTTGGCAATGGTGGATGAATAGAGGAAAAGACGCCATGGAGATGAGAATGAAATATAAAAAGAGAGAGAGAGAGAGAGAGAAATAAAGAAGAAAAGAAAGAAAATAGAAGAATAATATAAAAAAATAATATCAATTAAATTTTTTCTAATAATATTTTGCACCGCAGAATATTTTATATATATGATTTGACACTTATATAAGGGTATAATAATAAATATAACAAAAGGTAATTTGATGAAATTAGATATCCTTATGACTTCTCTAATGCTTGGGAATTCAATTTTTAAGAATATAATTTTTTATTCTAATTTATTTATTTTTATTTCTTTCAACAATGAACTTTAACTTTAAAATGTTCAATAATAAAGATATTTCTTCTTTGGTCCCAATTTTTTGTACTTACAAGATGAATCATGAACATAAACTACTGACCTTCAAAGTTGTTTATTAATTAGATCGAATTTTACGATAAATTCATCATTTTACATATATTTATGTCATATACACCTTAATTTTATTAGTTAGTTTTTATATTTTATAATTTTTTTACTTATGTTGTAGGTCACTGTAAGCAAATACAATTTCTTCATCAATTGCCTTCTACCATTTTGATTCTTTTGTTGTTGCTTCAAAAGTGGTAGGATAATAGTTTGAAAACAATGCAAAATGTGTAAATCGGTCCTGAAATTGATTGATTCTAGTTACCTCATAATCAGTCATCCATATGCAGGTCATCTTATAGCATGTTAAGGTAAATCCTCTTCTTGTGTAGTTGCTAGAACTAGATGTTGTTCATTCTCTATTGGCTAGTGCATTTCATCTTCATTCTCGCTGGCAAAATTAGTCGGAATTTGTTGTCCAATGCCGTCATTGTTCCATGGCCAGAACTTATCTTCATCAAAAATAATATCTAGATTGATAACATCAAAACTTGTATTGTATAACTTATAACCTTTTGATTGATTTCTAACACTAAGAAAAATGAAAAAATTTTCAAAATAGTCATTTTATTTTTTATTTTAGCAAACTACTTTCATAATTCATTTACCAAACAAGCTAAAAAACATACAATTGGATAAAAATAATCCTGTGACAGAAAACATAAACAAGTTCTTTTTTTCTCTCTCATTCATCTTCTCTTTTTTTACTTGATTTTTCAAGTGTTTTTTAGCAAAATCATTTTCTGGTAACTCATTTTTTGACAAAAAGAGAAAGTTATAGATTGGAATATTAAAGTTGCCATTAATATCTTCATTTAGGTGAGTTTAAATTTAACTTGTTTCATAGATATTTATTATTGTTTTGGTGTAATTTTGCTAGAAAAAATGGTGTAGGGTGGCTTAAAAAATTGAGATTGTGTTTGAAAAAATGTTATGAGATTTTATTTGAATAAGTGTTGTACATTTTGGTGTTGCTGACTTGCATTTTATTTGACTTTGATTTGGTTTTGTTGGTGTTTGAGGAGATTGTTATCAAAAGTTTTGGCCCAATTGGTTTAGTTTAGACTCAAGCCCATTTTTTACCATTTTTCTACAACATTCTCCATTTTTCTACTGCTTTCTTTTCTTTTACTCTTGGTTGGACAAATTTTCACTCTTGAAGGACCATTTTGGAGCTTAGAAAGGTAAAAGTTTCTTAGGCAAGAAAAAATTGAAAAAAAAGTAAGCAAAACACCAACGGATTGTCTTAATTCAACCCATACTTCATTTAAAGGAGAAATACATGGAAAAAATTCTAAGGGGCATATTTTTGTTTAGAGAAATATTGGTAAGGTTCTTGAAATATTTTTTAAGCTTAGAATCTTATTAGAACCATATAAGAATCATGATTTAAATGTGGAAATTAAGAAACCCTAGGTAGCCAAAATTGGGATATATGTGTGTTTATGTATTGTTTTCATATATGATAAAATTTATGATTTGATGATTTTATCTTGATGTTTAATTGATCTTAAGAGTATATAATTGAATATATATTTATGTCAACTGAAAATTTAGTTATAAAATTTAGGTGAATATGATGGAATGATGGTGGTGATGAAGATGAAATGTTGTAGAATTATCCAAATGATTAGATTTTAGAGAAAAATTAGGGATGGATTTTGGTGTAGAAGATATTGATTTTATAAGTTTATGTGGAGTTTTTAATGGTGATATTTTCCTTAGGTCTAACAAGGATTTTACCCATAATAACTAATTTATTCACAATTTACAAAAATATCCTTAAAAAATCATATTATTACATTTATAAGATTTTTAATACTTATACAACATAAAATATAACCTAAATTTATGAAATTTAACACTTTAAGTATATATAAAGAAATACTATATATTATATACTTAGATTTTATGTCAATTAAGTATGCATATATTTGATGTAATATTTTTGTATGTATAAAATATCATAACATGTTATAAATGTATATGTAATGCATCTAAAAAAAAAGTTTTAAAGATTAAATATGAGTTTTACATATCTCATCAAATATAGAAAAGTGGTGATTGTAGCGTGTTTATGTACAAATAAATTGAGTATTTAGAACTCAACATACCGTTTTACTTTATACACAAGCATGATATGTGTTTTAAGCAAAACTTTCAGTTGATTTGTGGATTGGCTATTTGATGTAATGTTATTAATGTGTTTTCAACTCATTTATTTATATATTTCATGTGACTTTTTATTGATTATTTGATGTATTTGATATTAATGTGTTTTTAATTCAATTTATTTATTTCCAATTCAAAGACTATTTAATGTAGTTATATTAATGTAATTACAATGGGCATTAGATAAGAGAAACAGAGAGTTTCTCCATTTAGGAGGCAAAAATTAAGAAAATTTAATAATTTAATATACAAAAAATAATTTAATTGAACAATTTAATTTGATCAATTTTTAACAACTTTTAACTACAATGTTGAATATTGTGTTATGCTCACTTTTTGTGATTTTAATTTATTTGATAAAATAAAGTATGCATTATACAACACAATTCAAACAGGAATAATAATAATAGTTTTATACTTAACCCATTCAATTACAATGTAACATTCAGCACCTTGTTTTGTTCATATTATTATTAAACAATGTTAATTTAAATATAATTTTTATACTCATTAAAAAATAAAAAATCATAATCTTTTAATAGTATGGAATAAAAAATCCACTCTAACAACATGAAAAATGAAAAAATTATGAATATATGTGTCAGTCACATCACATTTAATCAGTAAAAGGAGCAATTATATTTTGATATGTCTTTTTATTATGGCCAATTTATTTGCAAAGAGAGCACATTTTTCAAACAAAATCTTCTTTTGTTGATGACATTTGACATTTTGTGGATCAATTGGAATGAATAAGTTTTATTAGTGGCTTGATTACAGTAGCATGTACTTCATCTGAAACTACTCATTCACACTCCTCACTAATAAGATAAATGAAATTTGCATATGCCATTACAAGTGCATTATTTGAATAATAATGGTAAAAAAAAAAGAGTTGTAATTAACTCTAATGTATATTAATTCACAACAGCATGCTTTATTTATAAAGTTAATAATCTAGCAATTACAGCAATTTTATACCGCTATTAACTCCTAACAAAGTACCAATATATAAAAGACTATGTAAACGTGCAACAAATTCCAATATGTTGTTGTATCCAAACCAAAGCACATAACGTGTATTAACAAAATAACATAAATAATTAACTTGTTTAGAGATTAAGACAACATAAAAACTCTAAAAAATTCATGTGTGTCTCTGTAATATCCACATGACTGATAATCAATTTTAAGTACTAACTTCTATGTTTAAAGTGTCGATTGTTTTCTGTATTTTTTTTTTTAAAAGAAAACACTCAAAAATAAAATTCTAGACATACTCTAAAAATATAAAATATTATATATTTATAATACCATTTTTAAAGTTTTGGTTTAAACCTAAACCATTGAGTTGAGTTTTCTTTTAAATTTCAATCTATTTAATAAAATATATATACTAACAAATTTAGTTCAATTTTTATATTATGAGTTTAGCCAAATCCAATATTCAAATAACTTAACGAGTTCTAGATAACTTTAAGATTCTCCATGTGTGTGTATGTATGTGTGTATCAAAATTCATTTTTATAAATTAACGTTATTATTATTTTTGATCTTAATGTTCAACTCAATAAGTTTTTCTAATATTAGTAGTAATATTAAAATTTAATTTTAGTATCACAAATAGTGAGCAGTGTTTAATAACATATTATGATTATTCAAGTGATAAGAATATCACGAGTTCAACATCACGTTATCTGTAACCAATATTACTGTATATTTTAATATTTTTTTATATATATATTAATTGAACATGAAGCATAAAACGTGTCATTCTCGTATTGTTTAATTTTATATTTTTTTAATATTCTGAGTATATTTATTCAAATTAATGAAATCAATATCACATATTGACTTATTTGAGCACGACTATATATTTTTATAGTCCCACTCAATCAAAAAGTCTAAAAATATTACTTTTATTATATAAAAGAGATAAATTATATTTTAATCACACACATTCTTTTACACAAATCATAACATATTTAATTATTTTCTTTATAGTCTATATTGTTATATATGACGTTTCAAAATATCAAAATATATCATTCTCAATACTAAAAATTATAGTGATCTTAAGTTCAAATATTACATACACTATTATCAATATAAAAATTGCTTAGACACTTATATAATGATTTATGTAACGTTTTCATAATTAGTCAGTTTAGTATATTAGTTTACTAACTTGTACTCATGTATTGACTTAATATCTAATATCATAACATATAATATATTCTTATCAATTACTATACATATTAGTTTTTATACATTATTATTGTATTATTTACAATAATATTTGACTAAAAATATTTAAGAATAGTATTTAACTAATTGAACCTATTATATTAAAAATATTATTATATTTATTAAATACATAAATATATAATAATAAAATAATAAATGATATATAAATTAACAATATTATAATATATAAAAAATAAACATGCTACATATTTAAAAAATACTATTAAACTTAAAATATATATCAACATATACGAGAGAGAGTGCCTCGATAGTTAGAGTTGGTTCTTACAATTATTTTAAAGAGCATATGAATACTCAAGATCACATGGCTTTGAATTTCATGTCTGATGGACAAAAAGTTATAATGGCGGCACTTCAAATACACGAATTGCTGACTTATTATGCCAGTATTAGTCCATTGCCAGACATGGTACATTAGCCAAGAGTAGACATGCCAAACTTGTATCCTTCGAGACTTTTATTAAAGCTAGTAGACTAAAGTTGAATAGAAAGTCAACTAAAAGGCCGTGCAAAACAATGAGACACATTATGAGATGCAGTCAGTTTATGAAAGCAATTCTTAGGCCACAATAAAAGAGGCTGCTAACTAAACAAGGTATTCATGAATAAGGTTCTACTAAAATTATTGTTTTCATTTCAAGTATCTAATGTAGACTTTTGTTTTGATGTAAAGAGCTACTGTTCGCTTAAATCTTGGCACTTCTATAAGTGCCATGGGAATTGAATATAAAGTTCCATATTTTTGTAATCATGAAGCTATTTTGTTTATTTTTTCTTATTGAACAGAAGCAACAAGTCATGAAAGTGCATCTCAACAACAGGTCAAGACTCAGATGCATGGTGAAGGAGAAAATTCCAAGCCAAATATTATGACAAAAAAACAACAAAGAATAAAAAAAACATCCAAACCAGCCAACAACTTCCTAAAGTCGACTTGGTAAATTTGGTGGCAGTATTATGGTCTAGATTGAAATGCTTCATGGTATGCTAACTTGTAACTAACCACCTCCATTCATAGAAATTCAATCTTAAGCTAATTGTGTTCTATTTATGTTTGAGTATTATTAACACATTTTATGTATATACATGCATCACTGATGCATGATATATCTATGGTTGAAATTTTTTTTTTTTTGTGGAAACTGTAAATGAAGTTCAACTTGGATTGAAAGTACTATTCTGCATACATAACAACACAAAAGTACATAGCTTTTTCTTTTTTTCTTTTTTTAAATATTTTTGGATAGTTGGATTTCATTTTGGCATGACTTAAGCAATGTCAGTGAGCACGGGATTTGTGTTCACAAAACTTGGCAATTGCATCACTGGTAATCAGTTAGGAGTGGACACAATGCATGCACATATTGTTGATATTGAAGTTGGCACATAGGCAAACTATACTTGCATATCAACAATTTATTTATAATATTTATTATTGTGGCGCTATCAAACAATTTTATCTTCGTACTTGATTAATATAATATAGATTTTTTGCCAAGCGGTTGCTAAGGTGTTATTTTCTTTGATTGATTATATGTAATTAATTTCTTTTAGTACTTTCATACTTTACATTTGTGATGATTTAAAATTTTAATTACTTACGGATACGAGTCTATTGGATTATAGACCAATAATAACAAGATCAATCCTGCAAAAACAGTTAAAATTGTTAGAAAGTCTTTGTTTAAATTAAAATTTTAACTTAGTTCACAAATTCAATTTTAAAGAAGAAGTAAATTAAGTTATAAATAAAATAAAAGTAAGAATTATATGAGAAAAATGAAAAATATATGAGAAGAAGGATAATAAGGTTTTAAAATTCACCATCATTTAACTTAATAATCATCTAATCACTAATTAATTCTTAATTCTAGAGTAAAAATTAAAAATTAATTTACATGTAACTTATTAATATAACAATTCAATCCAAATTAATTGAATCATATGTAAGGGGTTTTTTTTTTTTTTTTTTAAAGATGTAATTTTTAAACATTCTATGTATCTAATTTAATGAAAACATGGAATCAAAGATAATTAGGCTAAAATTTTTTCATTCAAGTATAAATTAATTAAATAATTTCTTAAATATTGAGAATATATGATATTAATGATGGGATGATAATTAATTAACAAATCATGTACAACAGGAATCATAGACAATACATGGCATGTGTAGAGAATTTTAACTAAATACAAAGATAGATATTTCATTGAATAAAATAAGATGTCATCCTTAACCTTAGTACAAGAAAGTTTAGCTACACATAATTGAATCGAAAGCCATCAAATACATGGAACCAGTTACAAAAAGTTTCTGGATCCGTAAAATGCCTTGCTCTGCTCTCCTTTGAGGGCGGGAGAAAGTTAAGCCAATCCTTGATGTTAAAGGAAAGAGTTTCTTTATATAGTCTTGACTTTCAGATTGATTTTGACTTCCAAAACAACCGAATTTCTTTATCTTTCATGAAATGTGAAATTATGCCTCTTTGAATTGTCTCTCCAAATCCTTTTTAGTCATTCAAACATGAACTTTAGTGTTATGTTATCATCAAAATAAGGAACCTATTTAACAAATTTGGAAAAAAAAAATTTAAAGAAATAAAAATTATTTCTTTCTCTTTTATGAGCATGATTTTGTGAATTCTTTTTTTGCATGTCTAATTTATTTTCTTATTCAACATAAACAATATAATTAAATAATATATGTAAAAGAAATTAATAAATATAAATTTAGAGAATTAATATGTAAATAAATTATGCTCATTAAATGCCTCTAAACCTAAATTTTGCTAGTTTTTGAGCAAAACTAAATTGAAAATAAAATACAACAGCTGTTGCATGTAATTGTGATTGCATGTAATGTATGTAATAAGCCTTTAAACCCCCAGACAACCCTAGTAGATGAGTTATAGTGTTGCGATGGTTTACAGAGATGGTGCCCACAAACACTATTTTTTATTATTATTATTTCGTTAATATGGTATTTTATTCATAATTGATACCATATCTATATTAACTATAAAGTTATATTGTGGGTTTCTTTATAAAGAATATATAAAATTGTATTAGGTTAAGTATGTATGTTTTTTGTTATAATCTGATCATATTATTATATATTGATACGTTATATATACATATAGTTTATATAAAAAGAAAAAATCAAGTTACTATGCATTGTTTAGCCATGAAGAATAATATTTATAATTATTAAATGTTTGATTTATTACTTAAGCAAAAAACAATAAATATGTATATATTTATGAAGATATTTAAACATATAAAATTGACTACTTAATTTATTATAGATAATGTATAATATTTTATCAATGTTAATTGTGTCAATAAATATTTATTTTTTTTTACTTTTTTTAGATAAGATTTAGTCTCATTTGTTTAAATTTATATATTTATTTATATTTAAATAATTACGCACATTAATTACAAACTAATATATTAATTTAAAATTAGTAAACACCATTGACTAATTAAAACTCCATCTATCTAAAATAATTTTAAATTAATAAATAATTTGCTATATTTATCGAATATATTTGATTATTTATTATAAATATACATATATGTAATAATTAGTACTTAAATTGTTTATTATTTTAAGAAAATTAAATGAAAATAAATTAATTTATGTAAATATTGATTACTAATACTTATTAAATTCTTATTGTCAAATGAAAAATCACATAAATGTCACTTAAGAAATGTAATATTATGATGATAAATTATTACATTGATATTAAAATATTGATAACATTATGTTGATATTAAAATATTAATAAAGTTAAAAATTCTCTTGTACAACAATAAATGCTGCATTTGTAATACTAACTACAAACAAATCCGAAATTAATATAATAAGAGTAAAGTCCTATTTTGGTAGATTATTTATTAATTTATTTTCAAACATTCCATCGTTAACTAGAAGACAATAACAATTGTCATTAAGTCAGTCAAATGCGTCAAACTTAAAATAAAATAAAATAAAATCAAAAAAATATATTGTATTGTCATTTATCTTATATAAATTTTGATATTAGTATCATATTGATATAGTAAAATTATTCAATTAATAAAAAAAAGAAATATATTTATTGATGGTAAGCGAAAAGTTAATAAATAATTTTATAAATTTTTTTTACCACATTAATTGAATAGTAAGGTTATTTATTGACTTTTTTTTTACCACATTAATTGAATAGTAAGACTATTTATTGATTTTTTTTTTACCCACTACCAATAAATATATTTATTTCACATCATTAATTAGGTTATTCTATTATATCAATAATACTGATATAATAAGATTATTCCTCTTAAAACTCTTTCTAGTTTATATTATCTAAATTGAAAAAAAAATTCTATTACTTTTCATGTAAAAAATTTTATGAAATTTAAATTATTTTAAGTAGAAATTGACCCTAATTTTAGGAAATTGTCTACAATATATTTATTTTACATCTAGTATTTTTTAAATTTTATATCTTATATTTAATATTTTTTTAGGTTGAATTTTAAATTTTTCATTTTATATTTTTATATTTTCCATTAAGAGAAGTAAAAATGCTATTAATATATCTGTTTACAGTTCCCTAATCTAGGATGCCAATACTACAGCGAACATTTATGTTATCATTGCACATTGCACTTATGTTTCATTAACACAGTTGTTACGCGTCATTGAATTACGATTTTGGTATTATTGTTATTATTAAAAGATTGCGGGCCATTAAATACAATTTATTACTCGTAATAGTTATCCAAAACTAAATTTGATACTATAACAACCACTCGAACACACCAGATGATATTTGCATTGTTCATTTTAAGCTCACTTCGCACAATTTTACTTTAATGCTACGTTTCCAAAATTATCCCAAAAATATACTTCTGAACTTTTAAAATCCACTTCAGCTCGGGTATAAAAACTACAATACCACAATTTTACTTGCCGGTAACGTAACGTCTATACCTTGCTTCTCTCGTTGGAAAATTTTTCTAAAAAAGAGAAGGCCAAGACTTCCCAACAAGATCAAAGCAAATGTAGTAACTATCGTCATTTCAATTGCTTTTGAACATAAAATAGCACTCCAATACAATGGGCAATTTAGCTTAAAAATCGTACCTACTCAATGCATTTGAGAACTCACAAGAACACGAAAATAAAAATCGTCATAAACCTTTGCAGGCAGGCTGCAAGACAGGTATATAGACCTTGTAAAGCATCTAAATGATTTACTCCCCACAGTTTTTGGGAGGAATTACAATATTATGAGAAGATGGTGCCACCGATAAGCACCTTGGCAACCTGGAATATGACTGACCCCTCACGATCTGATTACAACAAATGCCAGAGGAATGCAAACAATATGTGGTCCTCTTGAACCAAACTCAAGAGCTACAGCATGCTGATTTTTCTGGAGCAGCTGCTGACCCCTTGGCAGGGTCTGGTTTACTGATCTTGATAGTTTGAGGCTAAAATTGCAAAATCAAAATAATGAGATATTACTTAGTTTAATATAATATGTCAATCATCATATGATCCTCATAGGTTTAGGAAATAAGTTGTATACCTCTGCTTTTGAGTCACTCTCTGCAACTCTTTGCTTTATGTCTCTTGCAATCGAAAAGAAAACCTGCTCCACATTGAAATTTGTCTTTGCACTCTGCAAAAATTGGTCAAAGTGTCAGTGTACTAAAAGAAGTCCTCAGGTCCGTGGGAAAGGAATAAGTAGCCAACTCATCACTGAGAACCTAGATATTTCTTATGCTAATTAATTATGGCAATTGCATCCCACCAAAGCAAAAGTAAAACCAAAGTGAAAGTAAAATAACAACAAAATTCATTTATACTCCATATTTGAACAAGCTAGCTTCCCCATCAGTGTTACAAACTTAAAATGAACCATCCAATGCCGTACACTCTTACCGTCTCAAAGAATTTGATACCATATTCGTCAGCTAATGCTTGGCCCTTTGCTGTTGGGACAGCCTATGAGACATGATTGAACAATAATGACCATTAGGTTTAGAAAAGTAATACTCCAGCCTATCTTTAAATGTGTTTCATTCATTACCCTTTTGCTCTCATCCATATCAGCTTTATTGCCCACCAATATTTTGTTGACATTGTCAGCAGCATGCTGCTCTATGTTCCTCATCCAGTTCCTGATGTCTACGCAATAATTGGATTAGATATTAGAAAAGAAATATCTGAAACATTTCATATCTAGTATTTTCAATAATTCAGCTTGCTAATGTGTTAAGCCTGACATATAGGAACAAAACATGAAGACAAAGAAAACTGTCCTTGTGCAGACAGCTTTCTCCACCCCCCTCCCCCTCCCTTATTTTTAAGGTTTGTTATTTTAAGAAATATATTTTGCTTCTTAACAGAGAGAAGAAATATGGGGAGAGAAAGCTGAGCTTACTGTTAAAAGATGACTCATCTGTCACATCATAGACCAGCAAAATGCCCATCGCTCCCCTGTAATAAGCTACACAAGAAAAAGGTGAGTAAAGTTAAAATAATTCAAACAGATGAAAGAAATTGAAGAGTTAATAAACAACCTTAATAATATATCAAAACAATGATGATTTAGGCAGTCATCAAGAAGAGGACATAAATTACTTGAGCAAAGATGCATGCAATACTGAAAATCCAGCTGTGTTACCCAAAGATCTAGTACAAACAATTTTAATCACTTTGAGTAATTACAAGGGGCCTTTAGACATCTTTATATTGTTTATTATACAGCCCAAACTCTCCCAAACAAAATGATATCACTTATGCTGGGTAATCATCCAATCATGTCAATCTTGGCCTAGAAGATACCTAACGGGTATAATAAATTGTGGATCCACAGCTGCAATGCAAAATGTTATGCACTAATAAACAATTACCTAGACCTATCAATTCACCCTTAATTTTTTGATATATGCCAAAAAAGTGGTCATAATTACAAGAAATTGACAATTATATTCTTCTTTGCCCTCCCTCTCTGAAATACAAGAGAATGACTATTTTCAACAAACATAATCAATCACCTGAAATTGTCCAATCAAGTGGATTCAATATTTCAGATTGCACAACAATATTTTTGGCTATTCATAAAAATACAGTCATCAGAGCTGGAAGAGTACTACAACAAATTAATAGGCACCTGTTGTAATCGTCCGAAAACGTTCCTGTCCAGCAGTATCCCATATTTGTAATTTAATGCGCTTACCATCAAGCTCAATGGTCCTGATCTTAAAGTCAATCCTGATAGGGACATCAACTGTTTAGGAAACAGTTGAAAACTATAGAATAAAAAAAATAATAAGACTGAAGGTTTCATAAACACACCCAATTGTGGTAATGAAGCTTGTTGTAAAAGAATCATCTGAGAAACGCAATAGCAGGCAACTTTTTCCCACCCCTGCACATAGCTTGAAAATCATATGATTATCATTGGCAGATCAACATATATTGTATTGATGTAGTATGAAACAGAAACTGACTGATTTAGCTATTCAAAGATTTGAAAAGGAACAATAAAACTATTAGAAAAATAAAAGAAGAAGAGCTGATATGTGTGGGAGCTAATGATGGCACAAGTAGTCACGCATAGGAAAACCAAATGACATGTATTAATCTAACATTCCCCTCTCTTGCAAGCAGAACACATAGTTGTCCTAGCATCTGGATCACAAGACAAGAGCAAGAAAAAAGCATGTAAATGAATAGTGGTTGACTGTAGCAACGGGGGTTCCTAATCTTGCTCTCATACTAAGTAAGAAATTCAACCCAAC
The DNA here is from genome assembly GCA_032402905.1 of Khaya senegalensis. NCBI lineage: Eukaryota > Viridiplantae > Streptophyta > Magnoliopsida > Sapindales > Meliaceae > Khaya > Khaya senegalensis. The sequence goes on along the minus strand of CP135545.1, from coordinate 3,490,002 downwards.
AGCTTTAGCTAATAGATTGCTGACTAGTCACAGCACCAGTAGCCATTGCCAAAAAGTGAATGGATAATAATCCAATAGTAAAAGCTACAAAGATTGATCTCGACCAATCACTATAAGAGTTGATCAAATGAGAGAATAAGAGATCAACTCTATTGCTTCTTCATCAAAACATAAAGAAATAACTTGAAGATCATTTCAATTTATTACATTTATTGCACTTATAGTTGATCATTCACACTCCTACTTAATAGATTTATTTTGTCCCACAAAAGTTGTGAATTAAAAGCCACAACTCCTCAATCCCAAACATACCGTTCCACCCTTCAAGGTAATATCCTGAACTCATAGATAAACAAATAACATGGAATTATAAGGTTTTCAAACTAATTGAACCAAACCAAAAAAATGTTGAATCATACAAGTACAAATTACAGCAATGAAGATTTTGGCATTTGGTTATAAATTTACTAGACCTAAGACAAAACTCCTAAGTTCAGCTACTGTTCTACTAATTAGTTACAAGTTAGTAAAGCTTAATCAATAGAAAAGATACTTGCCACTATCCCCGATGAGCAGCAGCTTTATCAGGTAATCGTAATCGGCGCGAGCTCTTGCCGGCGCAGCAGCCATCTTTTAAGAATTTCCCGACAAATAAGAAACAGGTCCCTGTGTCTATTATTCCCAGATCCGCAGTTTCAGAACCTTCTGGTAACGTATATGATCAAGGAAACGAAGGCTGGCTGGCTCAAGAGTCAGAGGAAAGTCGAATCTAGCAACAAATTCTTCGCTTTCTATCCTTTTTCTCGCTAGCTAACCTTACCTCAGTTTAACCAGACTTGGAAGATGGAAGTAACCAGAGTTAAAAATAATTATGGGACGAATTGTATTAGGCTATAACGAACAACAGCGTTGACGTGGCAATATTATTGTCTTGAATAATTGGTTAACACCAAAAGTCTAATGGGAGATAATTTGGGTTGATTTATTTGACAATCACTTGACAGTTGTAAATAAAATATTGGACTGAAATTTAAAATTGAAAAGTATTTAAATAATAAAAATGAAATTATAATAAGGCGTAATGCAATTTGATTTCATTAATTAAATTCGTTGTTCACCGAGTTTTTTCAATGGTATAGTACATGTATGTATAGTAGGTTGGTGGAGGGAATTTGAAGCGAATTTTCCATTTGGAGTTCAAGCAAAATGACAAATAACTTACAATCCTCCAATCTGACAATAGATATTAAAGGAGAGTTCAGGCAATTACAACACTACTTCTTGGATGACACCGATTTAAATTTGGTTCAACTTGCTTTCATTAAAAATTTTATTAGTAAAATTCAATGGGATAAAATTTGGAAGAAGCCATAGGAGTGCAATATACATTTATACAAATATTTTTATCGTTCTTCTTTTGTAATAAAATATGATCTCATAATAAAATTTTTCATATGAGAATAGCAATCATCAATTTATTAATTTGTAGAGTCAGTGTATATTGATACTATATACCAATTTCTCAAAAATTGATACAAGTAAAATTTTAGCGAAGAAATCATCAAAATTATCAAAGGAATATATCTATTTAATATTAATCTATTAACTTTGTTGGAATTAAAAAGTGTAGAAGAACTTTATGTATGTTTAGTTCAATCTCCATTAATATATTTCCCTCCTGTAACTTGAGAATACAAATAGTATTGTTTTCATATATTATTGTAGAATATTTCTATTAAAAAATAGATTGCATGTACTCTAGATATAAGATATCGCAACTATATACATTTCCATACTTGCTTTTATGAAGTGCAAGAATGTTAAAGTAATTAGAATATGTAGCTAGAAAAGATAATTTGTGAATCACCACGAGATTGTTATATTATTATAAATGAAAATATATCATATATGTAAAGAAATTTTATGAAGTTCAAAAAAATAACTAATATCTACATAACCAACCAATCTTAGATTTTACATTGGTTTATTGGAATAAAATAATCATAAATCTCTTATTTCTTGAAGGAAATGAAAAACATTTTTAATGCCATTCCAATATCACTAAGTGGGTACAAAGATGAATTTGGATAAAAGTTCACAAAGAAAACTATATTTTGTTTAATACATTGTGTTAGATATAATAAGATCAAAATTATATTGAGATATGGTATTTTTAGATCAAATAATTTTTATCACCTTCTTTAGAATAAAATGGGTCATATTTAAGATTAAGAGGCTAAATAACTATATGAATACTTAACAAATAGATTTTACTTATATTAAAATATTTTAAACATTAGGCAAATTGATTTATAAATATTTCGTTAGATTTTTGCTTAATCTATAAGTTAAGACAATAATTAGTTTTCTTCAAATTTGTCATCTCAAACTTCCATTTTTAAGTATTTTGTTATTTTTAAATTTTTTTAAAAGTTTTAATTATAATTATTTTATCAATATATACTATTACAATAGTAAATCTAAGTTTGGATTTCTTTGTAAATAAGTATGAGTATATTAAATTATTAATATATCTTTCGTTCATCAAGTATTTTGTCAAACAATTGTATCACATGCGCCCAAATTATTTCAATTCATACAATGATCTTTATAATTTGACTAAGAATAAATTATAATATTTTGATTTAAATAGTTTAGACACTCTAAATCCTTCAAGAATATATATATATATATATATATATCAACAATCAAGTGACCTCGTATAATTAAGCTGTGATTACATTTACAATACGCATATAAAGTCTTTCTAAGACATCGCTAAATTTATCAAAAATCAAAACATAATATATTTATAACTAGAAAATATATTTAATCAAAATTAATTTCAAATTTCCGTAAGAAACCTTTAGCAACAAGGCGCGTTTTATATCTTGTAATTTCTTTCTTTCATTTCCTTTCTTTACAAATACCCATTTGTATCTAATGGGTCTGACATTTTTAGGTGTTTAGACTATATACCTAAACACTTCACATTTACGAAGATAAGTCAATTTTACTTGAATTATTATTTTTTAAGCAAGGCCAATCATGCCTTTTTCTACATTCATCAATAGTTTATGGGTCATAATTATCTTTCATAACTTTAGTAACTACTCTAAAAAAGAATATACTGTTGATATTTATTTATGACCCCACATTTCTCCTATATATCCATTGTAATTTCTCTTTATTTTTGAATTTTAGTACCTCTATAGGGGCAAATGTTATTAAGGGTGAGTAAAACTGGTTTCAGTTTTAATTTCACTTAAAATCAAAACCTACATTCTTTAATAAGATATTTTATTTTTTAGTTCAGGTTAAGAAATAAGGCACTTTATTTATCAATTATGTTAGTTTCTCTAATTTTTAATTCCATAAAAAAGTTGTTAAAAAATTAAAATAAATAGTATTAAATTATAGAAGCGATAAAATATCTAAATAAAAAATAAAGTGAATAAAAGAGAAAAGAAATAATTTATCAAAGAAAATTTATTTATGATAAATTATTTTAAAATATTATTTTATTATAAATGTAATATCATATATCA
>CP135545.1:3465314-3476638 GCA_032402905.1 Khaya senegalensis | reverse complement strand
TAAATATAAATATTTGAACGTTGATAATTTTTTAAATAAAAAATTGACAGTGAATATAAATTAAAGAAATTTATATGAAATAATAAATTCTTAATTGAAAATAAACAAATTCATAAAATAAATATATAATAAAAACATAAAAACTTAATTTAAAAATATAAATTAAAATAATTCTACATTAAATTTAATATTAAAAATAATGTTAATTTAATTTGATAAATACAAATTAAAAATTTAAATATAAATTAAAAAATTAAAATTTATTTTTAAATTAATAAAACAAAAATATATTATAAGTACCTTCGTGTCATTGACAAAAAGGCATTTTAACAACACGAGAGCACCCCTTTTGGATGCCTTAGTGTCAACAATATAAGGACAAATTATATATATTTTTAATCGAATGTATTTTGATTAAAATTTCATATTTATATTTGTAAGTGTTTATTAAAAAAATTTTTAATAGACAAATATTATCAAATTAATATATATTATATATGTAATATAAATTTAATTCTAAAATATTAATTATAATAAATTTTATAGTTATATTTATTTTAAAATTAACTACAAATAAGAAATAAGATAAACTATAAAAACTTATTTGTCAGATTGAATAATAAAATATCAGAATCTTTGTATCGCTATCTTAAATATTAACAGAGTAAATATTAAAAAGTTTGAGAGAAAAATATAGGTTTTTTACAAGTAAAAAAAATATGTGTAAAGAATGTATTTTCTCAATTTTATAAGTATAAAAAGCAATTATAAGGGGTTAAATTATCAAAAATAGTTATTTTGGTGAGAATTTTTTAGAATTAGTTATAAATGTAAAGGGAGGTTAAAATAAAATTATTTTAAAAAATTTTCTTTTATTTTTCTATTTTTTAAAATTTTCAAATAATCACATTTGTCATTTTTGAAAACTTTTTCTCCACGTCATCTTTTCAATCTTATTAAAATAATCATATTTATCATTTTTAAAAACTTTTTCTTTGCGTGATCTTCTACACTTAATGGGTATGGTTTTATGATTAAATACAAGTAAATATACAATTGGGGATCGAATAATAATAATTATAATTGAATGTATTTTTATAACATATATTCGACTTATACAACATCTTCTATATATATATATATTTATTATGAGTCCATTTGATTTATGTTGTCCATTTTTTTTTTTGGGAACCCAAATTTTATGTGATAATTTCTTATTATGGCACAAGGTGCAGATGTTTGGAGGATGATACGGACAATACAGATTAGGTGAGCCTATGATAAATGAATTTGACTATGACAAATGTATCGCATAATTAGATGAGTGAGAGTGTCATGATTCTCACTGAATAGAATAAGAATAAGGGTGAGTAGGCAGTACTATCTAAGAAGTTAGTTTTTTGAGTTAATAGCAAGTGCCAAGCCCATGATAAGTTTTATTAGAGCATACTCAAGTTCTTATTTCCATATAGGCCCCTAAACACATACAACTTACACTCAAATAAGAAATTGTTACATAGAATGTGAATTCTCCAAAAAAACGAGGGTATAAATAATATAGGTTAAATAGGTCTATAATATATATATATATATATATATATATAAAAGATACAATATAAGTTGAAAGTATTTTATAAAATTATATATTTTTTATTTTTACTATTCGATCCCCAACCTATACAATCTCTTCTTATATATATATTCAAAATAAATTCAATAGCACATTATATTTTTATACTTTAATTTTGTTTACTAGTATAAAAGTGATTAATTGTAATATGCATAAATTATTTCTTTAATTTAGATTTTGAATAAATTAGTAAATGCTAAAATAAATTGATAAACAAGTATATAAACTCTAATACCTTGTCTAGTCCCGCTATCATTCCTAATATACTCGATTAAGGTTTGGTTAAAATAATATTTTAATTTTGTTGGTTTCAAAAATACTTAAGTAAACTTGTTAGATAAATATTGTGTTAGTTTAGATGGCTTATCCTTATTTTTTACAATTATTAATAATAAATCTAAATTATAATCATTTTAAAAGTTGAATATTTTAAATTAACTTTTTTTGTATTTAAATTTATAGATTAATATAAGGAGTTAGGTTTATATTTTATGCTGGCATATTTTATATTAAAATAATTGAATTTATTAAATAGTGATGAGCATATGAATAATGCTTGATGAATAGTTTTTTATGAATAGTATCATGTGAACAGTCATAATATTAAGAATTGTGACACTAAAATGTTGTTAATTTCTCACTTGAATGGGTGAATAATGCTATAATAAATAGTGATGAGCAATGGCAATGATGAATAGTAATTTACCATCACTAGATTGGTGCCCAAGCAAAAATTTTTGGAAAGCTCGTTAATTCATTGCTTAAGTGATAAATAATATTTATGAATAGTGTGTGTAACCATTGACACATGAACAATGTGTAAATAGTATTCTATCACCAAATTAGCATGAGGTGCGCTTTGAAAGAATGATTAATAGAGACACATGCAACAATAAAAAACATAAACCATTCATGCATTTTATCAAATATTTGGTGTACAAATATTACATATATCATATATATACATAAAATAAACTAAAAGATGAGTTATTTTACCTTATTTAGGTTATACAATGATGAAGAACACCTTTAAATGTATGAAGATTCAACAGTTTACACCATCAAGAAGAGAAATTTAATGTGGTCTAATGGGAGAGAAAAGGGATATAGGATTTTTTATATCTATATTCTAAATTTGGTAAAATTAAACTTTTATATACTAAATTCTTTATGCAAATTTACAAAATTAATCTTTAATTAAGTAAATAAAGTAGTGTGAACTAAAGAAAAAATTATAATCATCCAATAATTATCAATTATTGCATTTAGGACCTCATATTTATACAAAATTATATTTTCTTAACTATTAAATAAATATTAAGTAAATGTTTAAGGACTTATACATAATTTTTCATAACTATTATAAATTTGCATTTAGATCTATTGATAATCTATATTATCAAATATGGTATGTAACTTATACTAAATTACATTATAATACAAAGTTATGAAAATTTTTTAAACATCTTTAAAGAATCATAAAAATATACAACGATTGTATGTATTTATTTAAACCGATATATTATTTCAAAAATACTAGCATTCTTACCAATATTATTTCCTCTTTTCTATATATTTCTCATATTTTGCTTATTAGTGTGATCATGTAGGTTTACTTTAAAATACTTGCAAACTCATATTGAATTTTTTAGTATTCGAACTATTCAAAAATTCAACGACTATAGTTAACATCTAATAATGTACCATAACTCTTAAACTATAATGAAGTATTACTTTATTAAATCTCATCTCAATTGTATATACTGTGTGAATAAAATTTTTCCATTATCCAATTTTAATCTATTTAAGATTTATGACATGTCAAAATTCTATACGAACCATTAATCAATATGCCATGAACTCATTACTATAAACTCTTTTTTATGACATTTAATTACAATGGTCAGAGATTTAATATTTCAGTCATTTATCAATAATCGTTCAAGAACTCGAATCTAAACTAAGTTAGTGAAAACTCCAATTCTATATATATTGACCCAATGGATTTCATTTTGACTATCATTCATTTTCAAATATAAATAACATATTACTGAACTAGTTTTATCAGATAAGACGTGATTAATTCCTTAATTATATACTATATGAACTATATGCATCTACACTACATTCATTCATGATATATCAGGTCAAATGATAACAACGTACACTAGTACACTTATATGATAACTCATTGATTATTTGTATTACCATATGATTTATCGTTGTGTGGTCATATTTTCAAAAATAGTTCTTTAACTATTTAATCCATATTAATGTTCCAATAACATAACTTTCATATTACCCATACTAATATCATCTCATGATATTCACTAGAAACATTTAGTATATCTACTATGCATATTATTGCACATTCGATATCACTTTTGTAGGGAAAACTTTAATAATCTTATTTTATAATCAAATAAATTATTCAAACAATTCACAAATATATTTTATTTGTATGCATGATTAAATGAAAGAAACAGTTTATATTTGTAAATAAAGAATTCTCTTTTTCATTATAAAAGAATAAAGGAGTAAGTACCGACTATGATAAATGTCTAACACTACACTCCTTATTTGAGTTAATGCTAACAAGTTGGCTTAATGATTTAATTTTATATGATTATGATAAATAAATCGTTAGCAGATCAGGAGATGTTCATCAGAGATGTATTGGGAGATGTTTTAAAAGATCATTTTCGTGTGAGCCCAAGTTTTATTGAAGCATCCATAGATTTTTATGAGAGAATATTTGTAAATGATTTATTTGAATATGAATAAATGTATTAAAATTTTACAAATAGTATATTTCTAAATATGATACTCTTATTTCTGGATTTTAACTTTTGGTTATAGTCATCCATCAATTCATTAAGTTCTATACACATGTTCTCTTATATTAAAAACAATTTTATATCTGATACATTATTACGAAATTACTAGTTTACATCCCTAGGTAAAAATTTCGTGGTTGCAAATTATTAAAAACTATTAGAGGTATATAATATTTTCTATTTTTATGTATGTATATATTTTCTAGAAGGAATTTGGAAAAGTTTCTACGAAAATACTTGATTATAAAATATTACATTTGTAATAATGCATATATATATATATATATATATACACACACACATTGGTATGTGTATACTATGTGAGTAGGTTATATGAGATATTAAAAACTTTATATATTTATGTGAAATACTAATGGTAGGTGTATCTCATAGGTATGTGACGGCTGTTATATACTTGATTAGTAGATCGAAATATAACAGTAAGCAATATCTTTCACCCTTCTTCAAGTATTTTAGAGTTTATATATCAATTTTTCAAAAGGTACGAAGTTTGTTTGAAATTAGTATGACTAAAATGTCTATTTAACTAAAGCTTAGGAATGAATATCACTGCAATATATAATTTGAATATTAAAAAATGTTATAATATTTAAAAAGTAGGATATTGCTTTAACAACTTCTAAATAAATTATTATTACAAAGTCTAAAGCTAACAATGCTTCATAATCATAACCAATAAAATTATTACAAAAACAAAGATTACATAAAAATTAAAATTTTATGAAAAGGTAAGTTATAAACAATAAATAGATAATGTATGATTGTCGGAGCAATTATTTGTGCCACTTGTATGTTGGTTGGTTTTATCTCCTTTTCCTTTTCCTTTTCCATTAAATGCTTTCATTGATGTAACAATCATGACATGTTGAATTCTAATTCGACTTCTCTTGTTTACCTTCTCAAGGGTTTGGTTTGCTTCTTTTATTTTCTTTGGCCATTCAGGCTTTGTTATGACTTTAAATTTTCTTAACCATTTATATTTAACTATGTTATGGGGCTTTTGGTTTCGAACACTATACCCCAACCTTTTGCTCTTTGAAATTTTTGTAATGGATAAATTGGTAATTTTGTAATACCTTTTCCTTTCTAACATTTTCTTCTCTATTCAAGTCTATGAATCACTATGTCATTTAGAAAAATGTGTTTTGGAATTTCTTAAGTTTACTAGCATTATCAAATTTTACCAAAATTTTTTTTCTTCTTCTTTTTTCTCTTTCTTTTCATATATTTTATGAATGTTAAAATTAATATTATTATTTGAGTTCTTACCTATTAATTATAACTTTTGAGCTAAGTAATAATCTAATACAGTATCAAAGTTAGTTAACTAAGTAATACTATGTTCAAGTCCCTTAACAAGCTGTTCATTTTTATTTTTATCTTTTTTTACCTTTTAAATTTGTTTGAACTTTTTTCTTTCATCTATCATTATTCATATTTGGATTGGTTCATGTAGCAAACTTGTACTTCTTTTGTCTTTATTTGAATTTGATTGGTTTATGTGACAAACTCATCATTTCCTCTTTCTTTCTTAATATGTTTGGACATTTTTCTCGCTTTTTATATTTGTTTGGATTTGATTAATCCATGTGATAAACTTGTTGTTATACTCCAAAAAATCAGAATCATTACTAGCATGGAGGTGAAGACATCTCACCTCCATAAGTCTCAGACAAAACTTATATGTAAACCTAAATATATAGGCATCAAACTCAAATAAATACAAATCATATAAACAAAATTCATATGTATATATATATTTTAGTGAAGAAAAGTGAAGTTAATAAATAGTACTCAAATAGCTTAAAGCTGCAGCTCTAGGCCATGGTGCTTGAAAAGCTATGCTAAATATTATATATCATGTATGAAAAAGTATACCAAATGTTATATAACATATACATCATCAGGTGTTAGGCCTTGTACACACAAACTGAATGGACCCATACAAAAATGAAAACTACTAAGTGACTACAAGTATATCTTAACATCCTAATGCTCTTCTCAAAATCTTTACAAGTGCTAACCTAGGAGTTGGATCTTGTAAAATTGAGAGTAGTGGTGGAGGGGTGAGTTTTTGGAAAACTCAGTGAGTAAACACTAAAAGCGAAAAATATAACTTAATAAATCTGTTCTCAAACATAAAAACGTAAAACCAAAATTTTGTAAAACAACTACAAAGTTTTCAAAATATCAAAATATTCCAATATAACAACTACATACTTTCTGTAAAATTATAAATTAATTTTAGGAAATCAAATATATAAGATATACATGTACATATATATAGATATTGAGTGTCGGATATCAGATATTTTTTCACTCTCTAGTTCTCACTCCATACCGATACCTATACATACACATATATCAAAATGTACAATTGGAGCATGTGTATTCTCTCACTTATGGCACCTAACAAAAAGGAATCGAAAATAGAAATTTAGGCCAAAATTTATAATTACAAATTAAAAAATAATTAAGCAAAATAATTGCATTCACTTACAAAATCAAATCAAATATAATCATTCAAAATCATATTTATTCATTCACTAAATCAAATCAAATATAGTTTTTCAAAATCAAGTTTATCCATTCACTACGCTATTTGAAGTCCTTTTAACTAGTCCATTTATAGTGAAGGATCCCACGAAAAACCTATAACAATTAGAGCATAATAGTTTCGTTAAAACAATGAGCGAGCTTACAATGTCTCTATCTTAGTTCCCATGTATGATATTTATGCATATTATATATTGTTTGAAAGCTAAACATGCATAATTTTATAAAAATGAACAATTTATGATTTCAACACTTTTAACTAAAGTTAAAAACTTGATCAAAATCGTAATTTCACCCAGAAAGCTATCCCTGGGAATTTGGGAACTATAACCTCTAGGTCATAAGTTTTATTTATCTGGTTTTATATACCTTAAGAATAATGTAAAAATACCTCCTACAACTCAAGTTATGCCTAAAACACCTACACTTGTTCTAATACCAGTTCAATAACCAACTTGCAATCTCTACTAGGAATTTATTCAAATGTATTTCATCCTAATTTTTGAATATATTATTTCCTAGTGTCTCTAGTTTTCATATAATTTTCTAATATTTCAATTCAAGTTCTAGTACTCAAGATATGAAGAAAAACATGAATACTATGCACTAAACTCTTAGACTTAAGATTTCATGAGATTTAATGGTTCTAAGATATTCTAAGCTCCATTATTCCTCTAATAACTCAAATACATTATAAAAAAAAGTATTATAATCTATCTTTAAAGTCAAATTCAGCTTAAATTACAAAATTCACAAAAACTTATTTCTAGAACTCAACTAAAATCAATAATCAATAAAGGAATCAAGAAAGAAAGCATACCTTAAGTCTCTTAAAACTTAAATTTTACGAGGTTATCAAGTAATTACACTTGATTGAGGAGTTTTTTGAGTGATTAAACCATAGCCTAAGGTTAGAAAAATAAAAGGGAATGAATCGAATAAAGAATATTGAGAGTTTATATAGTTTTTGAAATGAGCTTAGGCTTTAGTGATGTGCATACTATTTTTATCCATTTTGAGTAGCTTGTATTCATAATTTGGATAAGTTTCACATAAAAAATGTAACTCTATTTGTTAGCTTTCCAACACATTAAAAATTGCCTCAATTCAAAGTCTGTAACTCAAGTTATAGCTAAAATATCAAAGTATGTTTGGAGATCCAAAATTATACACTTGAGTTATAATTTTTCCTAACTACTTTAGAACCCTTTAAACTAATTTTGTAAAACCATAACATACTTAAACCAATTTTAAAATAGTTAGATCAAAAAATGAAGAGAAAAAAAATGAACATCACATTTCAAAAGCCATTACTTAGTGTAATTGAGAGAAGGCATTAAGCATACAATAATGAGCTTAAAGCTGCAACATCAAAGACTTTAGAAAAATCAACACTTAGGATAAAAATTATGATGTCACGATAATAGAATTACATGATATTACTCTTCAATCTTGTTTGGATTAGATTGGTTATATGACAAGCTTTTTTTTTTTTTTTTTTTTATTTATGTTAATTTGTTTAGGTTTCTTTTTCTTTTCTATCTTTGTTCGGGTTGGATTAGCCCACATAACAAAGCTTATCCTTCTTTTATCTTTATTCAGATTTGGATCGATCCATGTGATAAGCTCGTCTGTCTTTAATCTTTGTTCCAATTAGATTGATTCATGTGACAAACTTGTTCTCTTACATCTATTTGGACTTTTTCTCTCTTCTATCTTTGTTTCGATTAGATTGGTCTTTCACATGAAAAAGCTATTAGATTGAGATTATTGTTTATGTAAGCAAACTAGTGCATACAAGCAGTAAAAAATACAAAAAAAAAAATTATTTACTTTTTAAAATTCATTCGATAAATTTTAGTGTTGCATATGTACATTAATATAACACAGTAGATTTGTACATACCTTTGTGTTACATGATTTATCAAATTACAAATATAGATTGATTGCTTTTGCGTCTTTATAGTATTTATATAACCAGGAATCAATTTTGGAGTGTTAGCTCATGTGTTTTTAAATGTCAATTATTTTGTGTGTTTTTTTTTTCTTAAAAGTAAACACGCAAAGCAAACCCTAGACCTTTTCTACAAAACGCAAATATCTTATATTTATAATATTATTTTAGAATTTTTTTATTTTAAACTTAAACCATTAGGTTAGGTTTTTTTTTTTTTTTTAAGTCTAATCTATTGAGTAAAATATATACTAATAAAATTTAGTACAATCTTTACATTATAAACTTAGTCAAATTCAATACCTATATAGCTTAACGAATTCTAAATACATCTAGAATTCTTTATATATATATATATATATATATTTAAATTCATCTTTATAAATTAACGTCACTATTATTCATGATATTAATATGCGACCTAATAATTCTCGGAACATTAGTAATAATACTAAAATTTAATTTTAGTGTTATAAGTAATGAGTAGTGTCTAATAACACATTATAATTACCCAAATGACAAAAATATCAATAATTTGATATCACCTTATCTATGACCAACATTATCTTGTAATTTAATCTCTTTGTCCTATATATTTCAATTAAAAATAAGGCATAAAATGTATCGCCCTCGTATGATTTAATATTATATTTCTTTGATATCTTAAATAGACTTATTCTATTCAATGAAGTTAACATCACATATTGACTTATTTGAATATAGTCATATACTTTTATAGTCTCACTCAATCAAAGGGCAGAAAATACCACTCCCATTATATAGGAGTGTTAAATCCTATCTTGATCACACATATCATTCTACACAAGTTATGACATATCTAACTATTTTCTTTATAATTTATCTTATTACAGATGATGTTTGAAAATATTAAAATATGTAATTTTAAATATTGGGAACCATAATAATCTCAAGTCCAAGGATTACATACATTACTATCACTATGAGAATTGCTTATGTGACTTATATAATAATTCATGTAGCATTCTCATGTTGGGTTTTTTTAGTATATTAGTTTACTAACTTATACCCATGTGTTGATTTGATATATCATATTATAACATATATATGTTCTCATTAGTTACTACACATGCTAGTCTATATACGTTATTGTTACCTTATTCATAATAATATTTGATTAGAGATATTTACAAATAATATTTAACTAACTGAATGTATTATTTTAAGGGACATTATTATATTTATTAAACACATAAATATATAATATTAAAATAACAAATGATATATATATATATATATAAATCAATAATATCATGATATATAAAAAATAAATATACTAAATATCTAAAAGTATTATTAAATTTAGAATATATACCAATAATTTGGGCTCTTATTTTTAGCTTAAATTTTTTAGGTTAAGTGATAACTTAACAATGGATTTGTAGTTATATAGAGTTATAAAAAAAAAAAAAAATTAAGTATTTTATCAAAGGATACTGATTTTGTTATGAAAAGAAAGTCAAATGAGATTTTTTTTTTTATTTCTAATCCTAAGACTATTAGAGTAAACTCAATGTTTTAATTTTGGGATTGAAATTTCATTTGTGTCATTATATCATAAGGTTTTTTATTTTTTAGAATATAACACTAGCATATCTCAACCAAGTGGTTATGTAATACTGTTGGGCTTTGGATTGAATCAAATGTATGCAACATACTTAAGGTTTTATGAATTTTGTGAATTATATATTGTAAAACATGGAACATGTTTGATTTGCCTAATGGTACAAAAAATAAGGGAAAAGCAGTCTTAAAGACGTGTGGACATTGAAAGTTTAACATAAGGGAGTCTTGTGTGACTTTTATAAACAAATTGGTTCCAGTAGTAGAAAACATAACAAGGAGCATTTAGAACGAGATTATTATAAACAAAGGAGGTTGATGACTTCAAGAGGATAGTCAAATAAGGAAAATATTCACTGGACAAATCATCATGCACACTCAAAAAGGCTTAAACAAGCTGAGGTATTCAATTTGAGGATGAAATGATGGTTAGAAAATTAGGCTTTGATAAGGGAAAAGTATTCTAGGAAATTTATCTTTATTCAATGACACTTAAGGTGCATTTTTTTTTATATATAGACTAAGCCTTTACAATGTTTGTCTTATGAGTCTTTATTTGGGAATGTAAAACCCATAACCCTAGTACATACAGATATACTAAGATATATATATATATATATATATATTAAGAGTAGATATTTGCAACATTAATTTTGATTACTGAAAAACAGTGATAAGAAAACAAATTTTTTTTTGAAAATTTTTTTTTTATGAAATAATAAAA
>CP135545.1:3344969-3462390 GCA_032402905.1 Khaya senegalensis | reverse complement strand
TTGATTAAATCCCTGTCACATCTTTTTTCCTTTTGAAGATTTACTTTTAGCCTGCAATTCTTTTATTTTCTAGTTTAGAAACCGATTTCTAGGTCTCATTCTTCAACAAGCAATCTATTTATTCTAAAATGGCTTGTTGCCATTTATAAGAATTTGAGCTATCTAGGGCTTCATTCATTAACTTTAACTTGCATTATTGATTTCATCTACTATGAACAATGCATAGGCTATTAGATTTGTATGGCCATACCTTATAAAGGGTTTAATCTATTTATTGACTTTATCCTTTACTATATTATAATCGTAAGGGTTAAATTGTCTGTAATCAGTTTGATCATTTAATGATGCAAGTCTAAGTTGTCACAAATCAACTTCTTCAAGCTCTACTTCTAATTGAGTCTTCTTTAAGCATTTATATTCAAAACTTGAAATGTTAATTTCTTTAACTTTCCTTTCTGGCAGCTCATTTTCATGAATGGTTACATCTTTGTTAATAAGAAATAGACTTTTCGTTGTGACATCAAATTGTATAGTCTTTAACCTTTTTTAAACTCCCACTAAAGATTCTTTTTATTACTTTTACATCTAATTCACCTTGCTTTGTATGAGTAAATGTGGGGTAGTCAAATACCCATAAATGACTTAGATTTGGTAGCTTTATGAGCAATATTTCTTCTTGTTCTTTAAAGCCCAAAGCAATGAAAGGACAGTTATTAAACACAAAAGTTACTATGATGACAGCTTCTACCCAAAACAACTTTGACAGACTTAAATTTAACAACATACATCTTGCACTCTACATTAAGGTTTTATTAAGCCTTTCTACTAAACCATTCTCGTGTGAAGTGAACTTTACTACATTATTCTTATCAATCCTATAAGTTTTGCAAAATTTGTCTAACTTATTACGTAAAACTCCATTTCATTATTTGTTCATACTATTTGCACCTTTATTTCTTTCTTATTCAACTAGGTTTTTCCAATTCTTGAAACATTCAAATACTTGATCTTTACTTCTCAAAACATAAACTAAGTCTTCCATAATTAGGAATAAATAAGAAAAAAATCTAACGCTTTAGTGATTATACTTGAACAGATGCCTATAAGTTAGAATGTGAGTACTCATGTTATATGAGTTCTAGATCCAAACTTCACCTTATGATGCTTACCTAAAATGCAATAGTCATATGCCTTAAGAGAGTTTACAACACCCTCACCTAATAGACTTTGTTTATTAAGCTCTATGAATTATTTTTATCCCAAAGGTCCTAATCTTAGATGCTAAAACATCTTATTTGCTATGACATCACATCACCTTGAATGGCAGTGCCCTCAAGCTTAAATAAACCATTCTTCCTCACTTGCTTTAATACTAACATTGAGCCCTTAGTTACCTTAAAGACTCTTCTTTTAGCCTCAAAGCTATATCCATCTAAGTTTAATATACTTAAAATTAATATACACAATTTATAACTGACAATGGATTTATCAATAAGATTTAACTAGATATAAATAAATACAACTCATTAAGACCTTTAAGAAAATTTTGCAATTTCCTTATTTGATTGATTTTAGAGAACATCTACATTACACCATACAAACAAACAACTATTAAATAAAGTGCATTAACATAATGCAAAGTGCGTTAAGTGTAAGCAAACTAGTACATAAACATGCAGCGTAATTACACAAAAAAATGGTTTGCTTTCTAAGATTCCATACGATAAACTCTAGTAGTATCATATATATATGTTTTAATGCCATAAACAAGTACATAACTCTAATTAGATGATTTTTATTAAACCACAAATACAGATCAATTGCCTCTGCGTTTTTATAGTATCTACACGATCGATAATTTAATTGGAATGCTAACTCCTGTGATTTGAGTGCTTGATGTTTTATACATTCTTTTCTTCTTAAAAGCAAAAATGTAAAAACAAATCTTAAGCCTTTTTTAAAAAAAAAAACGTAAATATCACATATTTATATATTGTTATTTTAGGTCTTCAATTTCAATTTAAACTATTTGGTTAGACTTTCTTATAAAACTCAATTTATTTAGTAAATTAGGTATTAATAAATTTAATCAAATTTTTACATAATGGGTTTAGTCAAAATTAATACCCAAATAACTAAATAAATTCTAAACCCATTTAAAATTATATATATATATATATATTATTCTCAATCTTAATGTACGACCTAATAGGTTCTCGTAATATTGGTAGTAATATTAAAATCTAATTTTAGTGTTACTAGTAATGAACAGTGTCAAGTAATATATCACAACTACGTAAATGACGAAAATATCAGTAGTTTGACATTACCTTATCTATAACCGATATTACTGTGTAATTCAATCCCTTTCTCTTAAATATCTTAATTGAATATGATACATGAAATGTGTTATCCTCGTATAGTTCAATTATATTTTTTTGATATCCTAAGTAAATTTATTCTATCAAATAAAGTTAATATCATATATTAACTTATTTGAGTATTCATGCATTGTTCAAAATCTCACTCAATTTAAAAATCTAAGATATCACTCCCATTATATAAGAAAAATAAATCATATCTTGATCACGCACATCCTTTTATACGAGTTATGATATATTTGATTATTTTCTTTGTACAAATTTGAAAATATTAAAATATATCATTCTCTATATTAGAAACTATTGTGATCTCAAGTCTAAGGATCACAAAAATTGTTGTTACTATAAAAATTGCTTATAACACTCATATAATGATTCACATAGCATTCTCGTGATGGGTCAATCCAATAAACTAGTTCACTAACTTGTACCCATATATTAACTTGATATCTCATATTATAATACACACATGTTGTTATTAGTCACCATACATACTAGTCTTTATACATTATTATTGCCTTATTCACAACGATATTTATTCTAAGGGCATTATTATATTTATTAAATACACAAATATGTAATAATGAAATAATTAAATGATATATATATATAAAAATCAAAATGTCATGATACAAATATGCAAATATCTAAAATACTATTAGATTTAGAACATATACTAATATTAAGTTCATCCATAGTCCCTTAAATTTTGTGAAATACATTGCTCTAATCCACCTTTTGCCCTTTAGGTTGTAGGGTTAGAACAAAACAAATTTTTTACTCCTAACTTTCGAATTTTAGTCCTGCCTTGTCTCAACCCATAAAGTCTATTTATGATCTTTGATACTACATGTTATGAGTAAGCATGGGCCTCGACCTTGCTTTTTTGAAGTCGTATATATTAGCCCTTTGACACAAATGACTATTATATCTATCTCGAACCTGCTTAGCAATCATACAAGAATCATGCATAATTAAGGAAAGCTACCTAGCTAATATAACTTGTAGTAATATGTTTTTCTCAAAGATTAAGCCATGCATTTGCTAGTATGAACTAATTCAAATTATAAAACTATAAATGGCTCATTAATCAATTCTTGTTTACTTGATGGCATTTGCTATTAGGAGAAATTATAAAACTTTATATCTAATAGATGCAGTATACTTGAATACATGAAAGGGATGAATTCATTATGTAAAATTTCAACCAGCATTTTACTCATTACTTAAACAATTCATGATAACTCAACCAAATTCATGACCACTATGTTAATTGTAACATTTTAAAATTCGTATACTCTTAGAATCCTATCATGGAGTTGTATTACAATATTTTTTAAAGTTTTGATCAGAGAGAGAGTTGGCCGGTATTCGGGACAGTGTACTGTATGAGTAAAAAATACAGTATTTTATTACCGGTATCAGAAATTTGGCTACTGAAGCAAAAAGATGTAATTTCTCGTTAGATGTGTACGACTATATAAGTAGGACGGGTCAAAAAATCTGACAACACAACTTCATTTTTTTCCTCTCTTTTCTCTCTCTTCTCTCTCTCTTCTCTCTCTTCTCTCTCTCTTCTCTCTCTCATCCCCACGTCTCTCTCCTGTGAACAGTGACTTTCGTCATCAACGTTCAAATCACCTCACCACCGACGAGTGGAGGACTGCTGGGCCGTCGCGAGTGAGCGCCACAAACCCCGCCACCATCGTTGTCGCCACGCGCCCTCAGTGCCGCCTGAAGCCCCGTCGATGTGAACTTTGACCATCGATTCACAGCGATGCATGGCGAGTTAACGGCCACCGCTAGCGCGTCTGGCACAGTCTCTTCACCCTCTTCACGGTGGTGAGCCCAGATCCGGCATCCGACCATCGAATTCCAGTGAGGAATGGCTGATCGGCGGGCTATCTTTCTAGTAAATTTTCTGATGATCTGTGCTGTTTCAATGGAATTTGAACTGATCAATATGCTCTCTGACACTCGTACTTCAACGCAGTATGTTTAAATCTCAATTTGAATTATGTTTCAATGATGATTTAAGGGTCCAAAATAGGTACCCTAAAATATAAAAATTTATGATTTTTGATGATTTTGAAGGCTTAAATTTGTGTTTTGTGACATATGGACACCATGGATAGTATCCTGACATTGTAAGAATCGCGATGGTGTATTCTATTTGTGAAACAGAAATTAAAATTTTTGTGGGTTAAATAGTATCTGTAAATAGTATTTATGAACAATAACTAGTATGTTTTTCAAACAGATGCCCGTAGTATACGGAGGGGTATTTGGGACATGTATATTTTCTCCATAACGATATTTTGTCATCCGCGTAGCACCAGGTGCTCGGAAGTAAGATAATATAATATTTAAATTATGGAACAAATAGTTTTTAATATTTATAAAACCCGTAATTATATGAATATATATCATAACATTGGTTTGAATTATAAAAAAGTCCCAATGATGGGGAATAGGCATGATTGTGCAATTAGAAGTGTTAGTATTTATGTTATATTTATATATAGTTATAAACGTAATATTATCCTCGCCAACTTGCAGTGCTATATTAGGTATTCTAAAATACCTATACAATATTGTATGTCCCATATTTAAATATATATATATATATATATATTTATTTATATGGTAGGTACGCTTGTATATGCATATGTAATTATGCCCATGTGAGTGGATGATTAAGCACATGTTGCACTTGATGTTTTGTAATGCTGTCCGAATGGACATGTGTGTATATGTTAGTATGTTATAATTATTATGCCGTAGCAAAGTATTGAGTATAGTTTGACTTGTGATGATATGTTGAGATTGCATGTGATGATGTAATATATGATAATCGATGAGAATATATTTTCGTGGATTTGTATTGATAAGTGAAATAGTGTATCCATGTGCTTGAATATGAATATATTTCTATGCCTTATCTTGATAGTGGTATGGCGTATTTATATGCCAGAGTGGAATATGTTTTCACGGATTAGTAACGCTAGTCTTACGATAATTCCATGCGTATGAATTCTTTTTAAAAGATAAAGACTAGTAAATGTGTTTCATAGGTAATTATATTGCCCATTATGAAATTATTAACTTGCCTTTTGATTAATGTGGGTAAAGTGGTTATTTTGTCATGATTAAGTATTATTTAGATACATGATATTGATGATTGTTATGCTACAATATGTGCCATGGTACTAGCCACATTGTATACACAAAGATGAATGGGCATCATGTGTTCTGATAACATGATATGTATGCTATATTGCATTAATTAGAATGAAGAAAAATTTTGTCATGCTGATGGTGATGTTATTCTTTTATTGGTATGTCTGTTATTATTCGCTTAGTATACACTAGGTTCATGAGCAGTAATAAAATTTTTATTGTGATTATATGTGTGGAACAGACTTGTATATGCGTTGGTTGGTGTCTCTTATTCAGCTAGTGGTTGATAGGAGAGCTGTAAAGTGACTTGTGCATTGTATGTGTGACTAATACCATGCCCTAGAAAGGATAAGTAAGATATTAATGGGACATTTAAGTGCCTTAATAATAAGTTTTTGGGTTGTGGTGTTCGATTAGTTGTTGTCGAAAGTTTAAAGGAATTATTCAATTAGTTTAGCAGTACGATTCTATTGTATAGTTTCTATTCGGATGGTCCTTTGTGACTATTAATTTGGCATGAATGCCTCTGTCTTGACGTTACTTGTATTGCTGGTGTAATGCATCTTCTCTTATGCCATGGCAATAAATGATATATTCATTAGCTTGTGTAATTTTATGGATTTTTAAAGCAAATAGGCATATTAGAAAAAAATAATGCATGAATTGAGAAAGATTTTATAAACGTGTTTGAAAAGCTATAGATAATATGGATAAACTTCCTTCCAGTTTGTGTTGTTGAGTCTGGAACTCCCTACCCAATAGTTGGTTTTAAAGATAGTTTTGAAACTAATTCTTTGTATGAACCAAGAATATGCACAATCTATTAAATAGCAGTATGTTGTGAACCATGAGAATATGTAATGTGGATTATGAGACAGAAATAGGAATTGGGATTGTATATATGTAGTTGTGACCCGATATCTAATCTATCCATAGCTATTGAAAGTTTCACCCTATGCGTATTATGTTGTCTAACTGTGTGACTATGAATATATGTGCATGATTGTTGATATTATATGGTTTCTTATATTTGTGAACTTGCATATGCATGCAACTATATTATGGATGGTGAAAGGCTCAGAATTATAGTGGTATCATGCATAAGTTTCAAGAAGGTGCATTGTCATAGAATATTATGCTTTAAAAAAAAAAATCTATGATCTGAATGAAAATAAATAGTTTATGCATTTTGTATGCATTAACATGGTTTTGAAAGGACAATATTATGTTGATAAATTTCATAAAGGAATGAAGAGTGTTTTAATAATATTGTAAGGAGTACTGGAATGAGATATTTAGAAAATGCTGGATTCCCAAAATATAAATTTTTGAAAATTGTTATTTATGAATTGAACTTGTGGGGAAAGTATAATGAGAAAATAATGGGCTATTATGCAGCATTAGCAGGAACCTTCTGACATGGAAGGGTAAAATTGGCCGCCTAGATGGGTAGAAGCTGTCATAATTTGTTATTATGAGATAGAGGATCACAGGTTGGTTTGAGTAACTATAGGCTAGACCCTATCTCCCTTTGGAAGTCACTGGATGTGACTATGTAGGCCGTATTTCGAATTATACTACCCAGGATTGATCAAGTGATCAGGGAATCTGAAAATAAAATATTCTATACATGCCAATATTTATAATACCATATTTTCTTATGAGAAATGGTTTTAATGAAAACTTGCATCTCATGAGCATATATACCACTATAATATGAATGTGATCATTTAGAACTTCTATACTATCAACAATAGTTATGTATTGACACATAGATAAAAATGACCTGCATGTAAGCGATTGTCTCCAATGTATGTGAATTTCAGTATGTATAGGTAATCAGCTGCGGCATTCATTATACATGGGCTAAATGTGCAATGTTTGATGCATATGTGGTATCCATTGTGCATGGAATAAGTGTACAATGGTATTTGAAAATGAAGACATGACTTTGCTTCTCGTGGTAGTAGCTGAAATTTTAGGACTACATATCGAAGATTACGTATGTGACTGGGCTATCTCAGTCATGGATCTCAATATTTTGAAATCTTTCTTATCCACTATGGTTTTATAGTCAGCTATATATGTATTTGGAAAGAGATATCTAACTCAATAGTCAAGTGATTAAAGTGAAAGGTTGAAGTCATGTGTTGAATACACATAGATGACATTGTTTTTTATGAATGAGCATGAGCATTCTATCGATAGCGATGTAGATGTTTGAATAGGGGAAATTACTTGATGGTCAGTTTATGGTCAAGGTGGATGGATTGTTGATTCTACTTGACCTACTCCCACTAATTTTGAGAACGAAATTCTATTAAAAGGGGAGGTATTGTAACATCTTAAAATTTGTGTACTCTTAGAATCCTATCATAGAGTTGTATTACAATATTTTTGAGAGTTTTGATAAGAGAGAGAGTTGGCCAGTATTCGGGACAGTATGCTGTATGAGCAAAAAATACAATATTTTATTATCGGTATCAGAAATTTAGCGACTGAAGCGAAAAGATATAATTTCTCGTCATGCGTGCATAACTATATAAGCAGGACGGGTCGAGAAACCCAACAACACAACTTCATTTTTTCCATTTCCTTTCTCTCTCCTCCCCATGTCTCTCTCTCCTATGAACAGTGACTTTCATCACCGGAGCTCAGATCACCACACCGCCGGCGAGTGGAAGACCGCTGGGCCGTTGCAAGTGCAGCGCCACAAACCCCGCCACCATCGCCGTCGCCGCGCACCATCACGTGCCGCCTGAAAATCCGTCGACGTGAACTTTGATCGCCTATTCACGACGGTGTATGGCGAGTTGACGGTCACCGCCGACACTTCTGGCACCGTCTCACCGCCCTCTTCACGGTGATGTGCCTAGATCTGATATCTGACCATCGAATTTCAGCGAGGGATGGCTGATCGATGGGCTGTCTTTTCGACAAATTTTTTGATAGAATCCAAACTGATCAGTGTGCTCTCCGACACTCGTACTTCAATACGATATGTTTATATCTCAATTTTGATTGTATTTCGATGATGATTTAAGGGTCCAAAGTAGGTACGCTAAAATCTGAAATTTATGATTTTTGATGATTTTGAAGGCATAAATCTATGTTTTATGACATATGGACACCATGGATAGCATCCTAACATCGTAAAGATCACAATGGTGTATTCCCTTCGTGAAATGGAAATTGAAATTTTTGTGGGTTGAATAGAAATTATGAATAGTAGTTGTAAATAGTAACTGACACGTTTTTCAAAGAGATGTCCATAGCGTACGGAGGAGTATTTGGGACATGTATATTCTCTCCGGAGCGATTTTTTGTCATCCGCGTAGGCACCGGGTGCCTGGAGGTAAGATAATATAATATTTAAATTATAGAACAAATAGATTTTAATATTTATAACGCCTGTAATTATATAAATATATATCATAATATTGATTTGAATTGTAGAAAAGTCCCATTGATGGGGAATGAGCATGATTGTGCAATTAGAAGTGTTAGTATTCATGTTATATTTATATATAGTTATAAACGTAATATTATTCTCGCCGACCTGCAGTACTATATTAGGTGTTCTAAAATACCTATATAGCATTGTATGTCCCATGTTTGTATATATATATTTATATGGTAGGTACGCTTGTATATGCATAAGTAATTATACCCGTATGAGTGGATGATTGAGCACATGTTGCACTTGATGTTTTGCAATGTTGTCCGGATGGATATGTGTGTATATGTTAGTATGTTGTAATTATTATGTCGTAGCAAGGTATTGAGTATAGTTTGACTTATGATGATATGCTGGGATTGCATGTAATGATGTAATATATGATAATCGATGAGAATATATTTCCGTGGATTTGTATTGATAAGTGAAATAGTGTATCCATGTGCTTGAATATGAATATATTTCTGTACTTTATCTTGATAGTAGTATGATGTATTTATATGCCGGAGTTGAATATGTTTTCATGGCTTAGTAATACTAGTTTTACGATAATTCTATGTGTATGAATTCTTTTTAGAAGATAAAAACTAATAAATATGTTTCATAGGTAATTATATTGCCCATTATGAAATTATTAACTTGTCTTTTGATTAATGTGGGTCAAGTGGTCATTTTGTCATGATTAAATCGACTGTGAATAAATCTGTGTGGATATGTGGTATAATTGGGATAATTATGGATCGGTAGTTTTCCCGTTACACTGGTAGAGCCGTTCAGAACGGAGCAGTATTATTATAATAAGACTGTGGTGCCCTTCGGGGTATGTTCAACCCACAGCAGCTCCGGATTGACAATAAGACTATACTGCCCTTCAGAGTATGTTGAACCCACAGCAATAAAAAAAAATGATAATAAAATCATTGTGCCTAAGAGGTACGTCGAACCCATGTTAAGAAACGGTTGTTCTCCATAGCGCCCTTAGGCACGCGCAACCTATAGTAGAACTATTTATCATATCGGTTTGAGGAACTCAGAGTGGGCGAACAACCATTATATACATATATTGAAGTGTACGGTGAATATCATGACCATGATCTATAATTTACTTAATTATGACCAGTTTATAATAAAAAGAATTCATGTACATTCCATATTCAAACTGCATGGTATAATACCTTTATCTGCTAAGAGTTGCTTGTGTTTGTGTGGATAGTAATGAGGTACTAACACGCTGTGTTTCATTTAGTATTGGAACTGTCCTGGTTTTCTTGTGCAGGTAAAGTAGCTTATATATATAAGTGAACCATTGCCGAATTTCTATGAAAATTACTATTAATACAACCATTTATGACCTTCCCTTTGTGTTATAATTTTTATATATAGAAGAGGGTCTAGGGTTATCCTTATTTGTAATCACAATCAGATTTCATTATGATTGTGAATTGCGGTAATGGTTGAAGTCCAATTATACCTTGATAAATTCCAGTTTTTTAAGAAGGAACTTAACCTTGCAGAAAAAGAAAGTCAACATCAGCTTGAAAAAGGAAGTTAGAATCTAATTAAGTTAATAGGTGAGGCAATATCTAGACTGTCTCACTTCAAGTACATAGAGTTTTATCTAGCCATTGGTATACTTGTGAAATGAAAAGAATGCATGTGAGTCCATAATAGATTAATGATTACGTGAGATGCTTGAGAATATTATTGAAAAGGCACATTGTGTGTATTGTAGGTCATTCGATATATTAGTCTACACATTTATATGTGTGGTTGAGGATACGGTAAGGATATAATAACGTAGAGTATGTTATGAGATGGTGTAGGATTGATGTTATGAGTTTACGTTTGGTATTATTAATGTACCTTAACAGACGACTAAGATTAGATTGATATGTGTCCTTATAGTGGTATAGTCAAGGTTTATATAGATGAAAAAATCCCTAATATGGGATAAGGAACGGTGGACATGTATTTGTGATTATTGTATAACTGTCAGGTTGTCTTGATATAATAAGAATAAGGAGATAATGTGAATGTATAATAAAACAGACTGGTAAGGAATCAGTATTAAGATAATTAGGATATGTGGATCGGATATGTATGTTCCATCGCACTCAGCTGGGCTTGTAAGCCAACTTCTAATTAAAATATGATGTTAAGACTGTCGTACCCTAAGAGGTAGGTGGAATCCATAGCTGTCCTCCAAATGGCCTTGTGGTCTAGAATAACAACCACGATCCATGATGTCTCTAAGTATAATCGATCTCTTATAAACGCAATAGATTACTATCACTAACCTTCAGATAGTGGAAATGACATACAGAAGAAGTGTTATCATTTTTACTGATACTCTCGTTTGTATATATATTTAGATGTTTGAAATATTTCTATCCTATGTGCATATTGATTGTGTGCTTAGGATATTTTGGTTATCTCGGACCGAGTGTGTGATTGAAATTGTGTGATTATACCGGTTTCTGATCAGTTTCTCTTTATGTGGCTGCGATATTTAGTTATTATATATACGAATAACTATGTATTGATTTTATATGGTCATGTAAGTGTTCGTTAATAAGAATAGAAATAGGATTTAAATAGACATGGGTGATGAAGCTATTCATTTAGAAAGTATATTGTTTGAGACTGCATAGCCTGTGTATGGTATATTATGAGGAATATTACTCTGATTGAGATTGTTTATACATAATTCATAGCTGAGATAGTGCTTAGAGTTCTGAATGATATGGCATGATATCTTGTGTACATCATTGAGTATAGGCGTGTCTATACTTGTACATTGATATATTGACATGCATTTAACTATATGTATATGTGATAGTATGAAATGACCAAGATAAATAGATATTCAGGTAACATGCTCCTTTCTTTATTTAAGTATTATATTATCTTACTAAGCAATGTGGTGTGCTCACCCCTTTGTGAGATTATTATTTTCAAGTAATTATGATATGGTTATAGCAGTTCCGGATAGTGCAGTCGAGGCAATGATTTCCTGGTGGGGCATAATATATTTATGGTTTAATCAATTATTATGTAATTTCCTTTCTATGTAATCTGAAATATTATTTTTATTAAAATGCATAACCTTTCTGTAGAGAAAAAAAAAATAATACTATTTTAGTTGTTACTATTTATGTGATTATTTTTCATAAATTTTTTGGACAAATGAAAACTTCGCTTCACTATAAGAAAGCGTTGATTTTTACCTTTTCGACAATTTCAATGCACTATATGCCACATGAATAGAAATAAATGGAATGGGGTGTTACATTAATGGCACACTATTTAAGTTTTTGTGCTATAAAATTTCAATAGGGTTATATGTCATAATTGTCATGGGGGTGAAGAATTAGATATTGATTTCATAAAAATAACTTGAAATATGGCTACCACATCAAAGGATGGCAATAAGCATTTAAATTGCCATTCTAACGTGGTTAAATTGGGACAATAAACAAAAATATCCTACCCTACTCTTCAAGCCTAGTAATTGAAATAAGTACTATCAAAAACTTTTAAGAGTTTTTATTAGAGTGCACATATAATTAATTAAAATATTTTAAAATAAAAATAACAATACTTATCGTAATAGTTATATAAAAATCAAATTGACAATATCTTTTATTTCTATTTAATTAAACTTTTTTATATTCTTAAAAAATAAAAATAATGAAAGCCTAAAATTTTTGTTAAGTCAACTTCTTAAAATTTAGATACGACACTAATAGTAGCTGTTGACACATGATATTATCCATTAGGCTAGGTTAGGAAAATGCCAAGTCATTAGTTTGCCCTTGTTTAAGTCTCCTCTATTGCTAATCATGTTGAGTTTTTGGCAAAATTGAAAGAATTGAGGACTAAGTTTGTGTCCTTGAATAAGGTTGATATCAAATGAGTTGAGGATAATATGTGCCCTTTGGTTTGGATAAAAGATAAAGAGTCCCAAGACTTTAAGGACTTTGCAAGACAAGTTTCTTAATATAATTTTTATTATTAGATTCTTAGTGCTACCCAAAAAAGAATAAGAAAATAGTATTAAGAAAAATTCTAAATAAGACAAAAAAAAAATGAAAGTCTTACTAAGATATGGAATTAGAATTTCATTAAGAAACAAAGAAATCAATAGCTAATAAAAGGAAAATAAAATAAAGAAATAAGGTATGAAAAATTTTCAAAAAAGACAAGATATTTTTTTATCAAAATATACACCCAAATCCAAAATGAGAACTCTTAATCAACTTAAACATCATAGAGTTTTCACTAAAATTTCGGCACCCTTAACTTTGATTTCTATTATTTAGAATATCTAGGTGGATCAAAGAACTCATCCTAAATAGGTTAGACCTATCCACATATCCAAGGTGAAGGAGGAGGATCGTAGCAAATTTTTTCCCTCATAAAAACAAGTCACTAGTTAACACTTGGTGGATGTATAACAAATATCAATAGTAGTATTGTACTAGAGTTAGAGAGACAACATGCTAAAAACTTCTATTTCTTTTGGCGGACTTTGATTACATGTTGTGAGTTTAAGAATTCTAAAACTTCGATACAAAGGCAAAAGTCTATTGTTGAATAACAGCCGGGTGTCAAAATTCTCCAAATGAGATAAAATATAATATTTTTACTCATAAAATAATAAATCATTAATAAAACTTAATTTAATTTTATACTGTAATTCCTTTTCAATTTTCTGTTAAAAATAAATAAGTTGTTTTTAATTTTAGATAAATTAACCCTAAGCTATCTAAAACAACTTTCATTTAAAAAAGGGCATTTAAATAAAGTTTACTTGTAAAAGAATTTTTATCTAGTGTAAGCAAACAAATAAAGGCTAAAATTAGAGAAGTTAATCCCTCTAGTATAAGTAAAGAGAGAGAGAGAGAGAGAGAGAGAATAAGAGAACTTAAGTCTAAGTAAAACTAAATTCACAATATTATTGACCAAACATAATTTTACCTTAGGCAAATTTTGGGTTTAGCATTTCTCATGTAAGTCTTTTTTGGGCAATAACATTTGTAACTCTTCAAGTTTCAATATACTAGCTTAGTGTCTACTTTCAAATTTTATAATTTGATGTAAATATAAGTTTAGGTCAATTTTGTGTTGCAATAATGTTTTAATTATAGTATTCAAATTGTTGGAGATGAAGATTTTAAAAAACCTATTATTATTATATTTTAAATTTAAAACTTTGTAATAATGTTTGAGAATTACAAAATTTTTAATTCACTCTAATAAAACTTGAAAGCTATAGAATTTGTAGTTCACCCAATAAATTTCACAGAGGCTATGATTTTCAAGTTCAAAATTTTAATTATGAAGTTTAAAGCTTATAAGAGTTAGAAATATTTAATTTTTTGTTTTAATATCTAAACTAAATACTACTATATAATGGGTGTTATTTCTTTGTACATTATACACTTTACTATTAGTTATTATCTCTAAATTGTACGTGGTTATTTCTTGCATTACGACAAAAAAAACTTGGTATTTTCTTCTTGGTGATTGTGCTTATAAACAAAAGCAACTACAAGTTAGAATTTTATCTTATAATTAAAGAAATCTATCAATACCCATACAAAATAAGGACTTTTTGACTTTGGAATAGTGCAATGAATGACTCTTTCTAAACTCGAGTTTTTCTAATTATTTTTTATTTAATATATAACTATATTACTATTTGTCTATTTTATAATATAAATAAATTATTTACTTCATAAAATCTTTCTAAATTTCTAAAGTCAAAAAATCAATAATTAATTAAACAATTGTTTACTTAATATATATGTATATATATTTAATTGTGATAATTATCTTGCCTGCTAATTATATTTTATTATTTCATTATTTACTCATGTTTGTTTGATGATTAATTGATATATAAGTTCCATTGTTTTTAAGTGTTAGTTTATTTTCTACTAGTTTTGTTTTAAAAAGAATAATATCAATTTTTTTTGTTTAACTAAACTTGGTGTTCATTTTCTAAGAATATTAATTTAATGTACAAAATTTTGTTTTAGTTGTAATTTTAGATTATTTCTCTTTAAATAGAATTTTATTTAAACATTTCCTCTTTATTTTCAAGTTAATTTATTAATAAATTGATTGTCATTATATAGACTTTTTATATTCTTTACTTTTAGAATTCTTTATAAAATGAAAAAATTAAAGGAAGAAAAGTCAAAAAAATTTAGTGGACAAAATTTTAGGGGATAGCAATGACAAATGAAATATTGACTCATTGTTTTAGGTTTTGTCATGTCTTGACCCGAAGGTCCACCACATGACAACTGTTGTGTACATTGGAGTTACACCCCATTACCCCACGAGAGTCTACAAGACTCTTAAATATATAAACCAAACATTTAAATTTTCCAATAATATCACACATGCATATAGAAATAACATAGTCATTTAATTTCAAAATATTGATTACACTTAAAACTAAAATATAACTTAAATGTTACCAAAATCTCAAGAATCCCAATTTAAATTACATTCAAAATACAACATAAAATATTTTGCCAATGAACCTAGAGAACCATGAGATGAGTAGAAGAACTTATAACTGAATTATGTTGTAGTAGTTGTATTCACCATCATTACAAGTGCACAAAAATAAAGTTTAACTTAAAAATAGTAAAGTGTGAGAGATGAGTATAAGATATACTCAGTGAGTAAAGAGTTAACAACACAAATTCATCACGCTTGGAGGTGTATACTAAAGTAATTTATTAAACGATGATTATTACTAGATAAATCTCACAATCATTTTTGAAAACCATTCATGCAATTAATAATATATGATCTTATAAAATTGGAGCCTAGACCTGTGTTTGGTTTCTTTATAAAAATTTGGGCTGTT
Organism: Khaya senegalensis; assembly: GCA_032402905.1. Taxonomy (NCBI): domain Eukaryota; kingdom Viridiplantae; phylum Streptophyta; class Magnoliopsida; order Sapindales; family Meliaceae; genus Khaya; species Khaya senegalensis. The sequence continues at coordinate 3,446,483 of CP135545.1, read as the reverse complement.
TATTCTTTCTTTTGTTGTCACTCTAGTTATGGTGGACACTTAAAACCACTAGTAAAGTTCGATATAATAGAAAATTATGCATCTTTTAGATTAGAAAAAAAATTATTTAAAATTAATTTATATTTTAATTTATAAAAATTATTTGCCAACCATGGCCTAATTTACTAGTGTTAGCTCGAGTAGCCATGAGGTGACAATCATAGTGTCCTCACATTATCTTCACTAGGTAGGCTCCTCAACAATATTATCCCTTATACTGGCCCTACCAATACCCAAACACCTATACGACTTTTACAAAGTCCATCTATATACTACTTCCTGTAATACTACAACAATATCAATACATTACTAATAAATGAGTTTTATAAGACCAAGCATTTAAAATATGTAAAGATATATATATATATCCCAATGGTTATTTCAATAAAGAAAATTCATAACAATACAAAGCAGTAATAAACATTCATTTTACAAGCCTTTTTGATATTAAAACATTTACATATCAACCAAGCATCCTAATAACTCAAAATAATTTAAAACAATTTATTAAAACGAAAGCATGAAATTTAAAAATAGTTGCCCAATGAATTAAATATTATCACTATTTAGGAAAGGATATATACTTTCCTACTAATTCTTAGGCTAGCTTGAGTCTCTTTTCAAGATGCCAGCGCTTAGATAACACATGCATTTATATTAAAAATCTACTTCTAATAAAATGTTTATTTACTCTAATATACAATATGCATGCATGATGAACATAAGTTTTTAAGCCAACGTATAGATTAAGACACGAGTTTAAACAAAATTATTTATAGAAAAATAACCAAAACTTTAATCGAGAACGATCTCTAAGAATAATTGATTAATTTTAAAAAAGATAAAGTTAAAATTTCAAAATATGCTCTTTTAAGAAATAAATTAGACTCTCTAAATTTTTTAATAATTTTTAAATCACTCAATTTAAAAGTTGTCTAGAGGCTCAAAAGTAGTGTATAAAATAATAAAATAGCTTGTTCAATGCTATAGCTTCAAGTTGCTAGCGCCGCTACAGTAATAGTGTTATAATACCATTGTTACAGTCCCTTACTATAGTAAAATCAAAATTTTAAAAATAGAGGCTCCAGTACTGTAGCATTCTAAACCTAAGGCTGCGTCATTGTTCAAAGTTTTGTATAGTAAAATAAGGAAATAAAATGAAAAAAAAAAAAAAAGGGTGTTTTTGTGCAACAAATGAACTTTGATTTAATCTTTTAAGTATTTGCTGAAAAATATTTTAAGAGTACTACCACTTTGTCTTTAATGGTCATTATTCAAAGATATTTTTATTTTTCATAAATCAACGAAAACTACAAAAGGGCTAAGATTAGCATAAATAAGTTTTGTTTACATTAATACCAATTTCGATTCTTTTTAAAATGGTTTGAACTCAAATTTTAAATCTAACTTTTAAACATCACAAACAATCATTCTAAAGTCTAAATTAAATCTTAAAATTTATTTCAAATTAAAATTCAACTCAACTCTAATAAAAAAAACTATTTGATCATAAAATTGAGAACTCTTGCCATTTAACCGACTTTCATGCAACAAAATTTTATGGCAAAGTTTTTTCATTCACACACCACTCATAATCAATCTCAAAACATTAAAATCAAGTCAGCAATCTTAAAAACTAAACCATAATACCTAAGTGTCTATTTTAACATTCAAACTAAAATCTTAAAAAAATCTTAGCAAAATTCAATAAAAGGTTTGAAAACTAGTGAAAGATTATTGGATTGAGCTTGCTTCGTCTTGACTAAACCACATAGATAAGAAGAGGGATTTCTAGGTGAAGGTTTAATTTTATAAGAATTTGAGAAGAGATGAAAAGGATTTGATGAATTTTGAAATGGTAGAAGATGAAAAGAAAAGAAGAAATTGAAGAAGGAAGAAGGGTAATTGGCCAAGTGAAGAAGAAAGGAGGATTTTAGGGGTTTTTATAGATTTTGAACCCATGTGATGAAAATACCCCTATCTTTACTTCAAATTTTTAAAATGATCATTTCTTATTAATATAAAAATAAATAAATAAATAAAAATTTATAGCCACAAAAGTAAATAATTAGCTCAATAATATGTCAACTAGTTATGAAATATATACATGCATGAAAATATAAACTACATGTAAAAAGACTAAATTACTTCTAGAATCCAAAGAACAAGTTTTATAGTTTAATGCCAATCATTGAGCCAAATAATGAAAATATCTCTCAAGCCTTTAGTTTGACTACTGAATTGTTGAAAGAGCATATAGATTATTACTATCATAATAGAATTTTCAGTGCCTTTTTTAACCATTTATATGATGTCTATAAAGCTACTGAAAATGCCTTATATTATAGAATGCTATTGAGTAAGCTTATGGTTGAAGATACAAGTATTGGTAGATTTGTTGTGTCTAATTTTAATAATTACAAAATGGTAGATTTTAAATCTATTACCGATCAAATTCATAAATTTCAAGAATTTTTGAAAAAATTTTAAGAAAAGAGATATAAAATTTAGTAAAAGTTTTAAAATATCTTATACAATAGAGAAGTTACACTTTAGTTGGTTTAGTTTTGCCAAGTCCTTAAGCATAAAAAAAGAGATTTTACCATAACACAAGTGATAAATTCCCTTAAGATAGAAAAGAAAAATAGATCAAGTAACATGAGTGAAAATGAGATGTCTAAGGTGAATAATATCAAAAATTCTAAAAATTTCAAAACCAATAAGGGATATGATTTTAAACCTAAGAAAAAGAATTTTAAGGCAAAGAATGATTAACACCTTAGCACTTCCCACTCTAATAACTTTAATAATTCTAAAGGAAATAGGTTATGCTATGTTTATGCAAGGAATAACCACTTGGCTGAGGTTTGCTTCTACAAGAAGACTGAGGCTTTCAAGACTGAGCCTAAAAATTTTCATAAAAGGCAAAAAGATCTTGTTCATGTGCTCAATAACAAAAAGGTTTCTTGTGAACCTATCTTTAGGTATAATTTCAGTTCTTTAATTGTGAATTTTAATTATGAGAACAATGAATGGTAGTTAGATTTGAATGAGAATGTACATGTTTGTTTTGACCAAAATTTTTTTAAAATTATTAACACCTAAGTGGTGGAAATGTAACTCTAGGAATAATTCTATTGCATAAGTATTTTGAGTTAAAGATATTAATTTGTAAATGATCTTTGAAAAATTTTAGCTTTAGAAATGAGAAAGGCATATACCTCAAGTGAAAAGGAATCTTGTTTGTGGGTTTTCCTTAATTGAACAAGGATATAAGATTAATGGAGTCTAATAGAGTAATTATCTCCAAAAATAATGTATTTGTGAATAAAAACTATGTTTATGATGGTTTATTTAAGTTAAATAATATTTTAATTTTTAATAAAATATTTAAAATTCTTAGCATTGAATCATCTAATGTTTGGCATAAAAGTATGGTCACATAAATTTAGATAAGCTTAAAAAAACAATGAATTTTAGCTTAGTTCTTAAGGTTCAATTTGAATTCAAAACAAATATGAGAAATTTATATACAAGCCAAACATCCTAAGAAGTCTTATAAGTCTATTGTTAAGAATACTTAAGTTTAAGAATTTGTTCATAGTGATGTTTGTGATTCTAATAAACCAATTGCTAAAGGAGGAAATAAGTTTTTTTTTTTTTTATTGATGATTGTTCAAAGTATTGTTTTGTGTTTTTGATCAAGATTAAAGATGAGGTTTTTGATAAGTTCAAATTGTACAAAAATGAGGCAGAGAACTAATTAGAGAAAAGGATTTGATAAATGTTTATACTACAAAGAAAGTGATAGGCACATGTTTTGTTAGGTTTATTTGTAGACTATATCTTAGCTTTTAGGTCAAACTTAGAGATAATAAATGATATTAATTCATATATTTCAAAAAAAATTTTAAACAAAAGATTTAGGTGAAATCATATAATTTTAAGAATGATGATTTGTAAGATTACTAAAGGTAACACTTTATATCAAAGTAATTTATAACAAACAAAACTATCCTTGATTTATCATATGCTATGAGAGATTTAAAAGATTTACTCATAATCTGAGTAATAAACATTAGAGTGCTTTAGAAAAGATATTCAAATATATAAGAGAGTTAATTAATTATTCATTTTGTTATTAAGGTTACACTAAAGTGATTGGAGGATATAGTCATGCAAATTGGCTAATTGACACATAGATGTAAAATCTACTAGTGGTTACATATTTCTTTTAAGAGAAGCTATTGTCTCATCGAGACTTAAATAAACAAACTATAATATCGAGAAACATTATAGAGTCTTAGCTTGTATCTTTATATACTGCTTAAAAAAAAGTTGAATGAATTAAGAGTTTTTTGTTTGAAATTCCTATTGTAGATAAAATCTTGTCTTCTATTCTTATATATTGCAATTGTAAGGTTATTATAAATTTGGTATAGCAATCTCATATGAATAAGAAGAAGAATAAGCATATTAAAGTAAGATATAATGTAACATCCTAAAAATTCAAGTATTTAGTAGACTCTTTATTATAATAATATTAAAATATATATGATAAAGGTGTTGGATTAAAGAAAAAAAATATAGAAGAGAAGTTTTAGAATCCTGTTAGAACGAAAATTAGACTAAAACGAGTACTATTGGTAAGAAAGGGTAAAATTATCATTTTGATAAAATTTCGATTGACCAAGTTAGATATTGAGGATCTAAATTAGTATAATAGAGTGTGTTAGAAGAAAAGATAGATTTTATAATATCAAAAATGTCAAAATTAATATTTTGGATGAAAATGGATAATTTTACTAAAAAGGGCAAAATGGTCATTATGCTAAGGGTTAGAAAGACTCCACCAAATTTTGATTACCCAACTCTTGTAAATATCGTAAATAAGAAGTAGAAAAAAATTAAATTAAATTCGGAGGTAATTTGATAAGGAAATCGTTAAAAATGGATATAAATGATATTTTTTATGCCATAGGGGTAAAATGATTATTTTATAAGAAATTTGTGAATTTCGTGTCACTAAAATCTAATAGACTAAAATAAAAGAATGTGAAAATAATCTTGGTTCTTTCATAAATTGTGTTGTGGTTTGAATAAAATTTTAAAAAGCTCATAGACCAAATATAATTTTGAAAAGTTTATGAAAAAACCTCATTATTTATTGTTTTAAAATTAAAAAATGGTCATTTTCTTCTTCCTCTTGCTGCCGACTTCTCCTCCATCTCTCTTCTCTTTAATTTTCTTCTTTAATTCATCAAATTTATAAGATAATGTTTGAATTTTAAATTTGTTCAAAAGAAATAAATTGATTACCAACATAAACTCCTTCTTTTGACATAGTCTGTGCATGATTTCATGGTAGAAAAATTGATGGGTTTTGAGCTTGATGAACCTTAATGGCAAAAATATGTAGAAAAGGGAGAAAAAAAAAGTGGTTAGTGATGAAAATTTGAAGTTAATGACTTGATTAAGGTAAAAAATATTAAACCCTCATTTTTTCTAATTTAGGGTTTTGTGGATTGATAATAATTGAATAATTTTATATGGGTATGATACGGAATTGGTGTAATCTGATTAATTAATGATATTATTTGCATTAAAAAGAAAAAAAATTTAACGTGTCAGCTTTAAAAAATTCAACCACGTGAGGAATGATTATTTTGAATTGTATTTTTGGTAATTTAGTTGTTAATTGATATAAATGAGAATGGAAGATGAAGATTTAAAGGTAAATGTTGAAAAAAATTTCATTGTAAGGGTAAATATATATTCGATCACCTTAAAATTTTAGTGTTTTAAATTATTTTATTTTCTATTTAATATCTATCCTTAGTTGTATATATATTGTGAATATTTGAGAGTAAAAAAGAATTAATTAGAAATGATACAATGGAAGAAGTTAGAAAAATGTATAATGAGAGAGGCTCGACCCTTATGCTTAAAAGTATGGTGTGTTGGTTTTTGATATATTTTGTATTTTATATATATATATATATATATATATGTATAAATATATTAGAAAATAAATGAAATTGGTAGGGAATAATTTGAATATATAAAATAGAATAAATTTTAAAAAAGGGCAAAATTATTCATTTTGAATACTATTTATCGATACCTAAAAATAATAAAATTTGATAAATTCTTATGTTAGAAATTGTACAGTGAAGTAATGGGATTAATTGGAATTGATTTGATTTAGTAAATAATGAGATATGTGTGAAAAAGGTAAAATAGTAATTTTTAACTTAAGTACCAATTATAAGCTGTATTAAAGATAATTATGTATAGTCAAATGCCTTTTAAGAACGTAGAGGAAAAACAAGTCAATGTGCTAAGGAATCGAAATTTTTTAATAAGAAATACGTATATGTGTGTGTATGTGTATGTGTGTGTGTGTATTTATATATTTATATGGGTGAATATTTATTATTATAAATTTGGTAATGCGTCAAATATTCACCACCACATCAAATATTCTAAAATACTTTACTGGCGTTGGATATTTTAGTTAGAATAGTTGATACAATAATTATATTATTATTATCCTTATTATTATTATTATTATTATTATTATTGTTGTTGTTGTTATTGTTGTTGTTGTTGTTGTTGTTGTTATTATTATTAACGTGATTATTATTAATATTAACGTGGTTATAATCATTATTTTTATTAATTGGTTAATTGTACGTATACGTGGACACGTTGTGAATTTAATAACTTGTGTGTTTCTTGCTATGGTAGCGCAATTGATGAAATTATTAAAATACCCTTAGGTATAGTTAGGGTTGAAATTTGTAATAATTAATCAATAGTTAAATAAAACAAATAATTGAATAATTAGAATAATTGTAGATCCGTAATGAATTCACTCACACCCGAACTATATTTTTAAGTCAGCTTGTAAACAAATTTTATTTTAATTGTGGCCATAACTGGAAAGATGTAGCTCCAGTGTAGACCCTGGCCGAGATGGCATGGCCGAATCTCATCCATGCCCGAGTACGGAGGTGGGACCATGATATAGATCTCTTAAATAAGGCCCTAGGGGTGTGTTGAACCCATGGGATGATTTATGCACAAACTGACTAAAAAAGTGAATGTGTAGAATAAGGATTGTACTAGAGTTGTAGCCATGATCTGTAGTTATCCTAATTATAACCGATTCATAATACAATAAATTAGAATTGGAATTAGAATCGAATCACCCTAATTATGACCGATCAAATGAAAATCGAATAGAATAATAAGATTGGAATGAATAAAGTGGAAAGAGTATAGAAGAGAAAACATTTGAAAGGTACATAGAATATTTTTATATGCTAAATCACCAAATAAATTATTTTATTTATACATTACGCTTTTATAATATCACTTGATTCTATTTTTGATTAGTAAATATGTGATTTTTTTTTCTTCCTTGTTCTAAAATTGAACAGTAGAAAAACATAAAAATTTATATTAAATTTAAGTATTTGCATATGGTAATAATTATCATCATTATATATTATCATAACATTTTCATGCAAAAATTTACCTAATGCATACATATACTTTACTTTTGAAATAAATAATACTTTCAACAACATAATTTATCGATATAAAATCATTTTTTGAAGTTCATTTTTTTAGCACAATAGAAAATAAAAATTCATAAGCACAAAAATTTTTTAAAAAAAATTCTCAATTTTATAATTTTAATTAAAAAAAAAAAGCAATATGATAGTAATAATAATTGAAAATTTTTGTACATAAACAAAATATATTAGGAATTGACTTTTGTAGATTGCTTATTCATGAAAGGTAATATACTTAATGTTATAAAAATAAAAATTTCAATTATTTTGAATCAAGACATAACATTTATAGTCCTAATATATTGGTAAAGTCAAGTCAAACAAAAGGAGACCATTGGCTCCCTCGTCACAAATTTTTTTTCTACCAAATTTTTTGTTTTTATTATTATCCGACAACCAAATTCACAGTTTGCTTCTATCAAAGATAAAATTATTTCATCTTGCCATAATAACTTTAGCAATGATATAAATAATATAAATTCTTATACAATGTGATGATGTTAAAGGAATATTATATATATTATATAATTTTAAAATATTAACGTATTATTATATTATAATATTAATATATATTGAAATATATTATAAATTTGCAAAACATTTTGTATAACTCACAATACCTAATTTATTTTGTGAAAATTACGAAGACACTACTCTCCAAATAGGGGAATCAAATATGTCAAGACTCTTGACTTTTGAACTAAAAATAGATAACGATTGTCCAATTCAATGTATATACTTTGTTACTTAAAAATAGTTGTTTAATTGTGTCAGGGGGGCAATTCTCTCACTGTATAATTATTGGTGAATTTCCCACTCATTTTGATTGCTTAAAGAAACTAGATTCCATTGTTTGTCATGTTCTTTATGTTAATCAATCTAATCATTATTAAAGAATGACAACAAAATTACCTAATTAAGTAATGAATAAACACTTCTTTTAATTTTAAGTTAATTATAAATTAAATTAACAAAATCTCAAATATTTTCTTAGTTTATTTTTTAAAATATTATAATAAAATACCTATAATTTCTTCTTAACCGATTGTTAGCAGGGTTTGAATCCCAAGTCTCTTGTATTAATTAAAAGATTTTATAAATTAAACTAACTTATATTAATTATGTAAAATATAATATGAATATTGACAATTAAACAAATCTAATTTGGTCACTTCCTGATAGATGGAAGACAAATTTAAGAATTCAATGCAAGAACTGAACTTTAGAACAGGTTTAACCAACTTTATTATTATATCAAAAAAGAAAGTTAAGGCTTAACATTGTTTTAAAGTGTAATAATAAGACTCTATGACTAACTACTTGGAAAATTTTATCAAATTATATTTGGAATCTATCTTTTTTAATATTGATCTAATTACTAGAATTTGTTAGAATTATTTAAGTTGATTCATTTGTGAACAAAAATATGTATAAAGCGTTTCCAATAGAGGTATGCTTAACCAGCATTTGATTTATGCTCAAGCAAAGTTGATAAACTAAAGTTAGAGAGTCAGTTCTTGACCTATGCTCAACACACACTCAAGCAGTTTTCAGCGCTTGACCATCGCTTGACTAGCACTCGACGGCTACCTTCCAAACACCCAATGCTCAACCTCCACTTGACCAGTGCTCAAATGGCCAACTTACCTAAGAACCTCACTCAACCTCTACTTAATATCTACTCGAGTACCCCTGTATAAATATAAAATTTCAAGTCACATTTTAAGGTTTTGTAACGATTATTTTCTATTTTTCTTGTATCCTTGTGCAAAGATCCTTACTTTAAGTTTCCCATAGCCTTTTAAATCTAATTTTCTTTAAGAGTGTTGCAAATCTTTCCTTGTTTCTTGAGATTTATGATTGGTTACTTTTGAGGCTATAATCACCATAATTTTCTCTCACTAAAATTTAATTGTTATCCTTTAAAGTTTTGTAAGGTACTGGTGATTGAAATTATAGTCCAAAAATTTATTATTTATAAATTTATATTGAGATTGCAAGAATTTTTGTAAGTTTTTTCTCATTAGTAAAATATGAAGTGACTTCCAAATAGCTTAGATGATTTTTATCTTGTAAAGAATTTTTTACAAAATTTTCCTTTATTAACAAATTCTTGTGTTCAATTTTTATTTATTTTTTATTAATTACTTATTAAATTTTTTTATTGCAATTTGTTTGTGTTAGGCAGCAGTTAATTATTTGAATATTTATTCATTTTTTTTTTTATATAGGGTATAACAAATTTTAATATATTTCAATTTATTAATTTTTAATTTTTAATTTTTCGCATAAAATACCTTTCACTCTTCTTTCTCGCTTAGGTGTTCTAGAGTCTAAACAAAAGTTTTTCATATTTTATTTTTGAATATATAAATATCTATATAGAGTGAATTTTTTTTTAATAGATATCATTTAATCACAATTATTAAAGTTTAAAAAAAAAAAATCACCACCATTGTTTGCTATATTTGGTCCTTATCCATCAAGAACAAAAAATTAAGCACCAACTTTCTTAATTTTTGGAGTGTTAAAGTTGGAATATTAAAGATTTATTATTTTATTACATGTATAAGAGAAAGAAAAAAGTATCTTGAGACACTAAACTGCTGAAGTCTTATTTAATATTTTTATTTTCAACTCACTCATGTAGGCACTAGCTGTTCTTAGCTTCCATTGTCAAGCCCGTGGACGTTACTTATTCTTAATTTGTCTCTTGTCCCTGCGTTGATAATAACATCTTTTTTTAAATAGCAACTATATTTTTTTATAGAACAAAATTCTTTTATTTTTCTCCTTTTAACATTTTTTTATAGATTATGCACTTAGTCTAGAATATGAGTTGGCTTGAGATAGTAAAAGGATTCCAAACCCATAAGCTTAGACTTACTCATCTAATAATTATCTAGTCCTGTAAATTAATTCGAAGCTATTCCATTAAAAATCCAAAATTGTGATATAAAAAAATTATGTATGTGTAACATAAGCCCATTTAATTTAAAACCCTTTCAAATTAAATTTCAATTTAGTCATGGACCAATAATCCCTACTCTATTAATCTTCTATTGGATTCTCATAATTAAGTCAAGTTCAATTAATGTAATGCCAATTTGATTGCCAATTTATCAGAAGTCACTGTATTACTTTACTGATCACTTTCAACATATTTATATTTGTCAATAAACATTTACATTTAATAAATAATTATTGAATAAAATGTTGCATATGTAAATAATCAAACACCACAAATAACTTGGGTATACATCACTTTTATAGATTTCATTGTTGTAAAAATATCTATGTAAAAGTAAGTGCACGCTATTACAAACAAGTCTTTATAACATTCCCACATAAATTGATTATTTATAATCTAACTATTGAGTTAAATTATTTTAATTTTATTTTAATAATCAGAATAAAGTGATGGACTATACTAAAAATAACTAACGACTAAATTAAAGTAAAAAAAATATAAAGATTAAATAAAAAAAAGTGAAAACTTTAGGATATATAATTTCACATAAACTAATCTAAATTAATTTTGTATATTCTTATTGACTGAGTTTAAGACTATGGTTGATAATCGAGAATCTTAAAATATTTATTAGCTTTTTTTAGGGTTATACTAAATCTATTAATTGACTATATTTCTATATGAATTAGGATCATCAAAGATTCATTAAGTTTATGGATTAAGTACATTGATTAAACTAAATATATAAGTATATTTTTATCTTATATATATTTAATTACATTCAACATTAGATCATAAATATAAATATTTTTTAAGGCATTAATATACAATCAAATCATCTAACTAAAGGTCAATTAATGAAACGCATTAAAAACAATGAAAAGCACTTAATTAATAATTAAAAACTTCATTTAATTGAAAAGGGCAAAAATTAAATAAATTTGTCTAAATCATAGCTTTGGAATATAAAACTTAGATAATCAACTAATAAACTAAAATTATCATAATTAAGGTCAATGTCAATGGAGAAATATGTAGAACCTATATTAAATCCTTGAAATCCTTTTAGATTACAATCATGATACGTTATGATATTTTACACATATAAGAGTATTATATTAATTATTTGCATACTTAATTGACATGTAATTGAGGTATAGGATACGTAGTATTTTTTTATATATATATTTAAATATTAAATTTTATGATTTTAGGTTATAGTTTATGTTGTATAAGTGTTAAAGTCATCAAAATGTTATAATATAATTTTATAAGGATATTTTTATAACTTGATGAATAAATTAGTTATTAGGAGTAAAATAGAAATGCAAATTTTGTTAAAACTATTTTTAAAATTTTACTTCTGAATAAAGATAAGTTTTAAAATGAAACAAATATATTATAGGACCAATTTATATACTTTAGGCTCAAGCCTATTTTTCACCAAATTCTACAAATTTCTTTATTTTTCTAGGTAAATTAGTGATTTCACAATCCCTTATATTAGTAACCAAGTTATATATTGACATATAGGTCTAAATATTATAATTGGTAGTAAAAAAAAAAATGTATATTTAAGGTATTCTTTGTCCATTTTTTTCATTTATCTGAATTTTAACTTCAACAAACTTCTACAATTTTCTCTCACTTGCTCCACCATTTTTATCATCTGCCACCATTGAAGAACCACAAAAATACCTTAGAAAAATTGTAAAAAAAATCCTATAAGCATAATCAACCAAGAACCAAACCATAAATACATGCAAAAATTCTTGATTTCAATTAGTTTCATTGGAGTAAAATTTCACGCATACTCTTGCTTAAGAAGATTTTGGTGAGTTTCTTGAACTTTATTTTATATTTATAATCATGTTAGAAATATGTAAGAAACATGAAATAAATGTTGAGTTAAGAAAACTTAGGATGACTGAAATTTAATATGTGTGTACGCGCGCACGTGCTTGTATGTTATTTTTATATATGCTGGAAGAATTATGAATTGATGATCATATTGGTATTTAAATTTTATTAGGTGTATTTAGATGATTATATGTTTATGTCAAATGAAAATTAATCATATAACATGGTGATTAAGGTGAAATAGTTATTATTGGAATGCTTCAATAGTTGAATTTTTGGGAGAAAATTAGAGATGGATTTTGGTGTAAGAAATATTGATTTTATAGGTTTATTTAATGTACTTAATGATGATATTTTTCTTGGGTTAAATATTATATATTTAGTAATGGTTAGAGAAAAATTAATACATTATGTGGGTATAAATTTGTCATATAGAAATTTCATTGTTTTTTTTTTTTTTTTTTGGTAAATTTTAGTTTTACATTGGTGTATATTTTGAGTATGAAAAATTAGTATTGGAAGTTTGGTATGGTGATGAATATGAAGTATTTTAAGAAAAGAATTGTTATCTATTGCCTTTGTAAAAATAACATAAATTTTGGTGGTTAATTATTGGTAAAAGTGAATTATTTGATACAACTTTTATGATTAAATTTTGTGAGTTATGTTCTATAGATTGATATAAGAAAGCTAAGTATTGGTGATATAAAGGCGGTATAGTATTAGTATGTTGAATAAAAACTATAACTAAATACCTTGATAAACATCAATTAGCAGCATATGCATTTTATGCATTTTATTAAGATCTCATACTTAGAATAAATATAGTATATTAATAGTTTATGTATAAATAAATTCTATATAAGTGAAAATATAACAGTGAGAGATCCAGCTTAGCAAAAAAATTAAATTTGAAAGTGTTAACCCTCTTATAAACTGTGAGTATATTGATGAGTTTTTAAATACTTTTAATAATATAAATTTAAATTTTTATGAATATAAGTTTAATTTTAATACTTTTTGATAAAATAAATTTAAATATTTAATTATTTTATGAAATTTAAATTTATGAATATTTCACAAAAATAAAAAAGTTAGAGTAGGAATAAATTTACTAGAATTTGTGTGCGAAACTTGTGGATGTGGTGTTTGATGCATGCGATGTGGAGATGAGTTTATGCCTTCATGATTTGTGATTATGGTGTAAGTGCTCAATTACGAGTATGTTCGTGTATAGATTTATGCTTGCATTTATGTATACGTATTTTTGCCCTTACTAGAGAAAGAGATAAGAGAGAAATTATCCATTTTTACTTTTATTGCCTACTATAAGATAAATGAGAGGTTACTATTAAATATAATTGGTGTCTAACATCATGCCTCTCATTTAGGCCAACATTAACAAGTGGGCTCAATGACTTGATTTTTATAAAATTATATGAAATAACTTAGTAACGAATTTCGATATATACACTAGAAGCTCACTAGAAGATATCTCAAGGAATAATTTCTGGGTGAGCTCATATTTTTACTAGATCATCCATAAATATTATATAAAAATATTTTTTAATGATTTGTTTAAATATAAATGAATGACTGAAATCTTTTAATTTGTTATAATTTTAAATATAATACTCTTACTCATATATTAAAATTTTAATTCACTATTATCTATTTATTTACTGAATTATTACTCACTTTTTTATTTTTAAAAAAATATTTTTAGATTAGACAACTTTAAGAAGGTTAACTTTATGACGAATGTGGGATTTCCATACCCATTTAAAAAAATATATAATAATAATTTTTTAAATAAGTATATAAAAAAACACTAATTTTTTTTTTCATTATCAAAGCAAACATTCATCTTATATACTTATTTACAACATATACAATATATTAAAAATACGATTTATAACAAAAGTACAATTATTACAACGTCAAAATCTGGTATGCCCAATTCTCTTGACAGGTCACTGTCCTGAGAGTTTGTCCGGTTCCACTGCCCTACTAGTTATACCTGAAAATCATTTCAACCACGGAGTGAGTAATTTAAAATTACTCAGTAAAAACTATAAAACCCAATAAAATAATTTAACAAACAATAATATTCCAACCATACAAATAATAACTAATCAGGACAACAATATATTCCGTATATCCAACATTACATAATAACCAATTAGGACTAACTATCTTAACTACGCAATTAACAATTCAATGAGGATATTACTAATAATCATAGTATAGTACCACTTTCCTTTGTACATTTTCTACTTCATCTATTCTAATTATACTATCTTATTCTTTTTTCACTTGATCAGTCATTCTTAGGCAAACTATGGATCATGACCACGTTATTTATCTTACACACCAATACATGAATAAGTTTGGTACAATTATAATACTGCCATGGGTTCATCATGCCCTTAAGGGCGCCATGGCGAACTGTCGCTTCTTACTATAGGTTCAACATGCCCAAAGGCGCCATGGAAGACTGTCGTGATTTCTCACGTACAATTCCAGACACCACAAGGACGATTGTGGGTTCCATGTGTCCCAAGGAGCGCCACAATAAATAATAAATCATTATTCCATTTTGTCCTAAGCGGTTCTGCCGGTGTGTAAAAAAATTCCGAAATCATATCTTAAGAATATTGGCCACTTACACATTTCTCCACAATTCATCATATGCTCATATTACCTATTTACCCTTTACTATTACTCAAGGGCTTTTTAGTAATTTATTAAAATTCTAATAATCACATATACAATATTTTATAATTTCTTCCCAATATAAAATAATTTATACCTATTACCGCCTTTCAATACCTACCCATTTATGTACCACCAAATCAATTATAAAAATAATATTCCTAATAATAACAATAACCAATTCATATATATATGTATATCTATTTATATATATATACTTCTAATCCATTTACAGTATATATATATATATATATATATATATACATACACTCACGCACACACACATGTACATACCTATATTAAGGTATTCCTACATTAAACATACATCGCCAGAAAGGTATTTTAAAATATCTTTTTAGACGATGGATGTTGGCGGACTAAGGCGTAACTATAAGGAATATTTAATCATTAATTTTTTTTTTTCACAATTATACACACACACACACACACATACATACACAAACAATTCTACACACATAGTTAATCAACCACTTAAAACACTTCCAAATTTTACACCCGTACCCATTCTCCGGCAATGAGATTTTCTTTTATATATATATATATATACACACATATTTAATCCACCATTTTAAACATTTCTAAATTAATATAATTTAACACTAAATATACAGTACCCAAAATTGACTGTTCTGCCTTTTTTCTATTTTTCTTCCCTCTTACACATCCATACCAATTCCTACCAATTTCATTTATTCCCAATACAATTATTAACACATAAACACATCAAAAATATCATAATTTAACACTTATAAACAGTAATCCAAAATGGACTATTTTGTTATTTTTTCTATTTTTCTTCCATTTTTCACATCTAAACCAATTCCTACAAATTCCATCTATTCCCAAACACATTTATACACATTTAAATATATCAAAATACATTAAAATCAAACATTTAAGTACTCTATAAATAATGACCGAATATGTCCAATTATGCACAAACTAAATTTTTTCTTATTTATACAATTCTATCCACTTCAATATATTTTACAAATACTCAATTTCACAAATTAGGCATCAATTCTACAAAATCCCTAAATTACAAAATTAGGGTTTAAGGTTCTTACCTCAAATTCAAATATGATGGTTATTGCACTAAATCCAAGCTAAAAAAACCTAAAATACCATTTAATCCATAAAATTATTATTTAAATAATTTTTTTCTAACAACTCTAAAAACTAAAACTTAATAAAATCAAGAAATTTTACCATCAAATTAAAGCTCTCGACGTGTAGAACAAGTTTTCCTTCTGCGGTAATGCGATTAAACGGACGGATTAAGAGATTTTGCATCATTTCTTTTCAAAAAGTTGAAAGAGAAAGAAATGGGAGCTCTCGGGAAGGAGAAGAGAAAAAGGTGAATTTTGCTTCAATTTTGAAAATTCAACCAATCTTATCCACATTCATATTCTTTTGAGGAACAAATTTTCTTTTGCACTTTACTGTTATTTTGACCTTTTTTTTTTTTTTGCTAAAATTGCTCTAACTAGAGTTCCAAAAATTTTTTTATATATTTCACAGCCCAAAACTCAAAATATATTACAAAAATAATTATACTAAGGTTTCAGAGGAATATCTAGATTTGAGGATGTTACAACGAATATTTTATCAGAGAATCATTTAAGTATACAATATTCTCTGTGATTATATATAAAAATGTTGTAGAAGGGATACAAAAATTTTGTGACATTACTTGATTGTTTAAAATATTTTGTTTGTGAATATTACATATATGTTATGTGATTTTGGGTATATATTTTATTATAAACCTTACACAGTTATGTGAATTGCCAATAAAAGGCCATTTTCATGAATGTATGACGATTATTACATAATCTGATTTATGAATCAAGGTGTGACAAAATAAACGAATATAGAAAAAAATGATCTTTCAAGTTACTAGATGGCTTTCCCCAAGCTTTTAGTTTGATAATCTTCTTTATCTTTTCTCTTCTTTTTCCCTTGGTGTTTCTCTCTTTTATCTTTCATCTCTAATGTCTCTCCCCTGAATGTGATGTTTTTCTCCCTTTTATAAAAAAAAAGGCCAAACAAATCAAAAATATCCACATTAGAGCCTTATAGCCTAATTTTCCTAGCTTACTAGGTTGTGAGCTTGTAGTTTCTATTTTAAGCTTTTTTCTTATATGGCACTCGGGCTTTGGACACTTGGAGCAATGGCGTTGGTGATTTTGTTCATCATCTTTTCATGCACTCCATATCTTGATGTTCACTCTAAAGGTAAAATAAATAAAATATACAATAAATAAATAAAGGGATAAACTAGTAAAATATCATTAGTGAAAGTAAATAAAATTATATAAAAAATAATGCACATTATCCATCTTACAACTTTATGTTCATACATTATATCTTCAATCATTAAGGTTTTGATCATATGATAGAATATACATTGTGACAATTTAAAAGGCAAAACTCATAAATATAAGTCCATTGCTTGCTTAGCATTAAAATTAATCAAATTTATTAAAACTTTTGTTAATTAAGATAAACGATATTTATGTAACATGATCTTATTTCACAATAGTATTGTTCATGTAGAACAAATACATACTAATTTTTCAATTTAAAATTTTTACTTCAATGATCAAAATAAATTATTCACTAGAAATAAAAAAGATATAATATTATATTAAGAAATTTTTTTTATGAATAATTGTGAATAATTTTTTATTTGTAAAAACTTGTAATTTAAATCTTTTTGTATTTGCATCTCATACTTAATACATACATTTTATACCTTATAAATAAGGGCTTATGAATATATATATATATATATGGTTAACATTACATGTAAATAAAATTTATCAAATAAAAAAAATATTATTATAATAAATATTTTGAGGACATAAATCATAAGTTATAACTCTATTTTTAACAAGTTGTTCACATAAACACTATATTTTTAATTAACGTCATTATCTATTTTAATTTTTTTCATATACAAATTTAGGTACATTTGATGTTATTTATTTTATTGCCGACATCTCCCACCAAGACATGTAAGTATAGAGACAATCATTAAAGAAGTCAATTTCATAATTACCAACATATGCTAACACAGTTATTAATAAAACTAAGATATCCCCTTTTGGTCTAGTAGTTAAAGATAAAGCCAAGAGCATCAATCAACATTGTAAAACTTTAATAAATCATGAATTTGATAGTGAGGAGATATTTTTCCGAAATTAATTCATAATTAGAATTTAATTGTGTGACGTGTTTTATTTTATGACATTGTAACCACTTTTATTGTCCTTGTATTGCTACTCTTAGATATTATATTGCATGGTTCCCTCCTTTATTGCAATAATGAAGCTATGCATTATCGTTTAGTCAATAATCATTCATATAAGACATTATTTACAAATATAGGATTCCTCTCCTTTTAAGTAATTAATGGATTTTGCTGATTATGATTAATCGCTAATATCCAACCCCCCCACTACTACTCCCTCGCTCTCCTGCCCACCACACCCCCAACCATCTTTTTTTATGTCATTTCATATTTTTGTTGCCAACGAAGACAAACGTTGAGTTCTCCAAACATGATATTGCCCTATTTTCTTGTCATTCTCAGTCCAAAACAAGGGCAAAACTATGGTACAATAATTGTATAATAAAACTATAACAAACCAATGCCTTTTAAGGATAAATTTGTAGAAAGAAAATTTCAAAGATGAAATCTAATTAAATGGATAAATATGTTAAAAT
Source organism: Khaya senegalensis (assembly GCA_032402905.1). Taxonomy (NCBI): domain Eukaryota; kingdom Viridiplantae; phylum Streptophyta; class Magnoliopsida; order Sapindales; family Meliaceae; genus Khaya; species Khaya senegalensis. Next base: position 3,427,562 of record CP135545.1, on the reverse strand, counting down.
TTAATATCATTGTTTACTTACTTGTTTTAGTTTTTGATTTTTAGAGCAAGTTGATCAAGTGAGTCTTTGACATTGAAATTTATTTTTATTCTTTTAATCATTATTGATTTTTTTTCTCTTTTTATTTTTGTTCAATTTAGGCTTCATTTGGAAGTGTTAAAGTAAAAAAATACTAAAAAACATAAATACTTACATATTTTAGTGTTATTTTTTTAATTTTTTTTATAAAAAATTATTAAAATTGACGTTATCTTAAAGCATTCTAAGTACTACTTCAACTAATGCGTAGTTATGTACTATCTTAAATTCACATCTAGTGTCAATTGAATTTGATAAACATTTAAGTAGATCTAATAGTTAAGAACATGAATAAATATTTATATTTTTAATTTAATACTTATTTAATGTTAATTAGCACAATTAAATAAGCACTTAATCTAAGCGACCTCTTGTATGTGTCAAAGGTCTATTAGAATTTATTATTGTTATTTAAACCAATAATATAACATAATATTTTCTAAATGATGCCAACAAATATATATAGGGGCAATATCAAAAGTTTTTAACTTTTTACAATATTTTATATTAATATTTTAATTATTAAATTAATGCATTGTTAGTAGTTGAAATTAAAATTAACTATATAATTATATATTATAATTAATTTATATGTGAATTACAATATCAATCATTCAAATAGAATTAACCTAATGATATCTAAAAAATATAAAATCTTAATTCTAACCCATATACATACATACATACATATATATATATATATATAAATTGATAGATTATGTTCTGGGACCAATCCTTATTATACCCAAAAATATGTAAGTCTATTCACATAGATGTATATAAAAACCAGCTCGTATTGATATTTTTGAAGACAAAATGTTGATCAAAATTTTAATATTTTAACCCTTTATAGTATAATCATCACTGTGTGTTAATAAATCAACTAATCGATGACAGGTAATATGTCGAAAAATATGCTCTTTTATGTCCAATAAATAGTAAAGTTAGGAAATGTAAAAGAGTAGCATGAGATCTTTGACTCGAATTTAGGAGAAAAAGATGTACAATTTGTCACTCAGTTCACGTTTATTATAAATAAAATGGTACAAAGATGGTACCCAAAACCTGCTAATTCTGTCGGTATGAATAAAGGGCCCAATGCCATCTCCTTTATGCTCTCTTTCTCTTCGGCCGACACAATAGTGATACTCTCTTACTTTACTATCTAATAATAGCTTTGTACATATTTTGCACCAAAATAAAAAATGAAAAATAAAAATAAAAAAGAAAGAATAACAGTGAAAATTGATGTCAGATTCGTTTACTTTTCTTTTTAATTTTTCCTTGCTTTCAACCGACGAATTGACGTCCATTTCATCATTTGATTTTCAACCTGTCATAAATGCTCTATGTTCTTATCTTTATGTTACTGTAATTTTCTTCTTACGTTCGCTGGCCATTTATGTCTTAGAATCAGTCCACATAACCAAACTGTCGAATGTAATACTCATGGTTCAATCAAACATGTTCACAGATGCAACAATATTGCTCGTAAAAATATATTTCGGAGCTACAACCTTAAGTATTAAAAAACATTATGGATGCTAATTTTCATTCAATTATAATAATAAATATTTAAAAAAATTATGAATGGTAATGGCTTTAATTGGTAAAGTTTTTTGACTCAGTAATATAAAAATTTTAAGTTTAAATTTTACTAAACCCGGAGTTGGGGAGGAATTTAATTTATCTTTCATATTATTTTAAAATGATAACAAAAATAAATAAACTTTAACCAAAATTTAAAACTTGATATTGAGCAGTGATTAAATGAAGTTTAAAATAATCGATGAACTCATATCAACACGACACAGGATTCGAAGTTTTCTCATTTTCAAGATATCTTGAGATCAGAGAAGATTTAATCATTTATGCACACGCAGAAATAGTTTTTAAGTGAGCAATATCATGATTTGTAAGGTGGGGGGATTCAGGGGATTTATAAATGTGGTAGGGAATCTGTATCAAATTCTGCTGGATCTGATTACTCGAATCTGCCACGGCAAACAGAGGCATGTCAAACCATTCAAAAAAATGTCAGGTTAAATAGTCAAATCCCTTCTTATTGGAAAATTAATGTTGAGTTTATACGGAAAATGGTAACATGATCAACGACAATAAAAACAAGAGGGAGTTAAGAAGCTCTAATCTCAAATTGATCACCATATTAAACAACATGGTTATTCCTACAAATATTATCTATTTTGATACAAGAGTGTAGTCAATCAATCACAAATTATGCAGACTAGTAATCAAATCAAACACTAAGGACCCATAAGGGATACTTGATGACCCACTTTTGCAATGAAGTTCAGAGGTTTTTCAAACACACAATTACTCAATTTTTAATTGATGGAATTGACTGTATCAGAAATCGGCCACCAACCTGGAAATATGTAATGGTAAAAAAGCACACAAATTTTGGGGTAATCCAACGATGCTGCTTTAAAAACACAGACAGAAATGCATGTAGCATTCAATGAGGGAGGAAGATTTTCAGCATTAAATCCTGTGGAAAATATATTCTGTAAAGAAAGCATAGAAGACACATTTAAGAGACACCCATCTACCAAGTTGCAGCACACGGACATCTCATCTTCTTATTTCCAAAGATTTCCAACCATTCAACCTGCAAAGTTAACAGGTTTCTCGCAAATAATGGGAAATGGAAGTAGTTGAGAATTTGTGATAGGATTTCCCATAGTTTGTAAGTTTATTCACTTTTCATCATCTTACTATTATCATTTACCATTCAGAAAAAGGACCCACTAATCTTCTTGTTAATAGCAACTATACTGCCATACTCTTTTCCTCCATAGACATCTTTCTCTGCCGCCTTCTGTGCTCTCACCCTGCATTTATATTCACAAAATCATTCTACTTCTCTACACATTTTCTTCGTCATGGCTCTCTTTCTCTTACTTGCTCTAAGCTTCTTGGTTTCTTCAAGCAATGCTTATTGGCCACCTTCACCTGGCTTCTGGCCAAGTACCAAGTTCAAGTCCATGAGTTTCTACAAAGGATTCAGAAATCTTTGGGGTCCCCAGCACCAAAGTTTTTACCAAAATGCATTAACAATCTGGCTTGACAATACCTCAGGTCTAACTCTGTGCTACTTGATCACAAATTAACATTTTTGTACCTTAATTAATCCCCTAAGTTGTGAAGTGGGTTTGTTCTGATTCTTCCAATTGCTTGATTTCTGATTACAGGAAGTGGATTCAAGTCGGTCAAGCCTTTCAGGTCTGGTTACTTTGGAGCTTCCATTAAGCTTCAACCGGGTTACACAGCAGGGGTGATAACAGCTTTTTATGTGAGGACTAACTGGACCAATTTAGTTTCACAAAATATTTTCTGGAAACGAATTAAATTTGAATGGTGATTAGAAGTATTGATTGGTTATTTTGTTGATGAATTGCAGCTTTCCAACAATGAAGTTCATCCAGGTCACCATGATGAAGTTGACATTGAATTTCTTGGAACAACATTTGGGAAGCCATATACTTTACAGACAAATGTTTACATTAGAGGAAGTGGTGATGGAAGAATTATTGGGAGAGAGATGAAATTTCATTTATGGTTTGATCCTACCAAAGATTTTCACCATTATGCTATTCTATGGAGCCCTAAAGATCTCATGTAAGTAATTAAATTATATCTTTGATCAATTAAAAATTTAACTGACATATATCTTCATGAAAGTGTATTATACAAATTTTTACATTCAAAAAGTTATTATCCTTATTGTATGTCTTATATTTTTAAGATAAATAAAAAAAATTATAAATTTATAATATTATCCTTTTAATTTATGTAAATAAAAATTATATAAATATTTTTATTTTTAACATTCATGTATTTATTTATTTATTTATTTGACATTGGAAAATAAAAATCAGCCGTACATAATCATGTCAAAAGTCGATGTCAAGGAGTTGTATGGTGGAGAAACTTCTGGTTTGGAAATGAAAAAAGAAAAAAAAAATAAGAAAAGAAATAAATCATTGTTCGATAACGTAAGTATATATGTTGTTTTTTTATTTTGGCTACGACGATGGTTGCTTTTTTAGCTTTCTATAATAAATTACATGACCATGACAAAAATTGGTAGTAAAGAAAGCTATGATGATGGTCCTTCACTAAAATTAAAGAAAAGACAAAAGTAATAATAATAAAAAGAATCTACATATATCATCGGAGATAAAATTTACATAATATTTTAAAAGGATAAAAGTAAATCTAATAGATTCATACTATTGTGTTATTATTTCAGATTCTTTGTTGACGATGTACCCATAAGGAGGTATCCAAGAAAGAGTGCAGCAACATTTCCCTTAAGGCCAATGTGGGTGTATGGTTCAATATGGGATGCATCATCCTGGGCTACTGAAGATGGTAAATACAAAGCTGATTATAGATACCAGCCATTTGTTGCAAGGTATACCAATTTCATAGCAACTGGTTGCACTGCTTATGCGCCAGCCCGCTGCCGCCCCGTCTCCGCCTCTCCGTACCGCTCCGGCAGGTTGAGCAGGCAACAATACTGGGCCATGAGATGGGTTCAAACCCACCATATGGTCTATAACTATTGCCGGGACCGCAAGAGAGACCATTCCTTAACACCTGAATGTTGGAGTTAGAAGGAAAAAAAGAAAAAGATCAATCAATTTAGCTCCATGATGATGCAAAGCTGTTTATTTCTCTCTTTGTTTGTGTTTTTCTTGAGAGATGGGTTGAATATTTTATTTTTGTAATGGGTTTTCTCGGTGTCCAAGACTGGGTAGAAAAATACAAAATTGTGAGAAGAGTGGGGAGAGTAATAAATCAAAGAGAGAAGGGAAATGAGGCTGATTTATTGATGAATGAAGCGAAAAGAATTGGTTCATTTTGGCCATGTCGTTTTGTGTTCTCTTGTCATGTCTAAATAAAGCAAGAGCATTTGTTTTGGTTTAGCTTTTGTTTATAATGTCTTTGAAGGTGTACTGAAAGTTGGGGCACTTTATGGTAGGTACTGTGGTACATCCCCGAATGTCAATCCTGTGATGAATAAAAATTCAAATAAGTATTATTATAGTACATTAGTATTATTATAGTACATTAGTATTATTATAATACAATTCAAAATTGTATATTTAAATTTAATAACTTTTATCTCGATTTATCTTTTAATTTGAGAAGAGGATTGTCAATAAATTATAGGACTCGAATCCACTCCCTCCATTTGAATGGCTTGAGTAGCAGCTACCATGTCAAAACATTGCCCAAATAGTCATCATGCTATTTTGAGCATATTTCATTCATCTAATAAAGTAATTTTTAACTAAAATCTTAACCCTGAAAAAGAAAAGAAGAAATTATTGTGTTGTCTCATGACAACCAAATTTTCTATGAAATACCTAGAGATGTTTTCATGTACTATAATGCAAGGGGAACGGCAATAATGGGGGAATGAAACAGCTGAGGCTGGTGGTGATGGGATTTCGAATTTTTAAATCGATGCATAATGGTAGGATATTGTCAAACAACAAAAAGATATATGTCTAAGCCAAACTCCAAATGTTCAAATACTATCTGTCTGTCTCACAATTGGTTTACTTTTTTTTAGCAGACCCGAGGATTGAGAAATGTTTGATTCCACACTTAACTCATTCGTGCCTTTTCTTAACTTGGTTCTTTTAAAAAAAAAAAAAAAAAATTCACAATAAAATATTAATAAGTAAATTCATAACTTGAAAAATAAGTAGAAATAAAATATAAAAGATATAAAAATGGGATGAAATTAATTTTTTAAACATACATATTACAAACATGCAACACAGAATCTTTAAAAACCAAAGAACTAATACAATGTGAGGATCTTAATTCATAAAAGTATTAATGATAATGAAATTAATTATTTTAGTATATTAAGATCATGCTTGGTATAATTTTAAAAATAAATTAATTATAAAAGGAAAACATAAAAATGATAGAAGAAACTTCATTTTTTGCATCTCAAAGTCATGAATTGATATAACACTTTATAGACAAGATGCGCGAAAAACCTATGTTTAAACCATAAAACATATGAGGGAAGGTAAAAAAATGTTTATATAGAAAAAATTAATTCAAAAGTAAATAAATCAAAATATATTAAAATTTGTTATACCTTGTATAAATAAAAAGTAATAAGTCACATAGATTTGTTATCAAAAAAAAATTTTGTGAAAAACTTTTCACGGGATAAAAATTCTTTGAATTATTTAGATGCCACCTCAAATTTTATTAGTAAGAGAAAACTTATAACTCATGATTTTTCTTACAAAAACTCTTATAATCCCAATATTCAAAACACTGAATATTTTTTATACCTATAAAATCATAAATAACATGTTCTTCTCTAGTCACTAATACCTTACAAAACTCTGAAGACTTGCAATTGGGGTTTAGAGAGAAAAAGTTTTAGTGATTATATCCCCTAAGAGTAAACAATCATAAATTACAAAACTCAAGACAAGATTTGTGACACTCTTAAAGATAAATAGGTTAGAAAGGCTAAAAAGTGCTCAAAGTAAAAGATCTCTACTCAAGAAAATAAGAAAAAAAAAAAAAATAGTCGTCACTCAACCCTAAAACACAACTTGGGTATTTATATTTTCATAGGAGCACTCAAGCGCAAGTCAGACAGAGGTTAAACAAGCTTCTTAGGTAACTTGGCCACTCAAATACTAGTTAGGCAAAGATCAAGTATTGAGATTCTAAAAGATGGCTGCTTAAGTGCCAATCAAGCGGAGGTCAAGGTAGAGCACAAGTCAAGCATTGGCTCTCTAACTTCAGCTCATTAACCCTTCTAAACCCTAGTCAAGCGTTAATCAAGCACTAAACTTCTAGAACTTACTTAATATCTATTAAAGCACCAATCAAGCATTAAACAAGCTTAATTCTTCTGGAAAACATTAGACACACATTTTTGTTGACAAATGAGTTAACATAGTAAATTCTAACAAACTCCCCCTTTAGCCATTCTATGACAAAATTTAAGTTTACGAAAATACATATCATATAAAAAGTTCAATAATCATCGAAAATAAAATTTTATTTATGCTATAATATCTAAACACACTAGACATATTATTTTCTAGAGAATATTACTAATATATTTTACTTAAAATATAAAACAACCTCTAAACCCAGTGACACATATGGAAAAAATATGTAGAGACACAAGAAAAACACAACTAAAATATAGTAACTCTAAAACATATCAATATCTCTCTCCTCATTCCCCTTCTATTTGTACATCATATAATCTATCCAAACCTAACCTACTCTTTCTTTTTGTCACGAAAAAACAAAGGAAAATTGCTAATGATATAAGTTGAGATCTAAGATCTTAGTCTCAGTAGGTAAACTTTCATCAGTAGTAGTAGAAAGAGCAATAAATGTGAAAGGATCGGTAATTGCACATGTCAAGGGCAGATTAGTAACTAAAGGAGAAAGAGGAGTATCTACATGGTCAAGAACAAACAAATGATCTTGTGGCTCTAGGATGATTAAAAATTAACATCATCATCCTTATTTATCTCTTTTACATCTAACACCTCATCATGACATCGTTGTTTCTTAGTAAGAATAACATACATCTCACTAATTTGACTTTAAATAAAGCAAAGAGTAACCTCGAGTAATGTCTGATAAACAACAATCAATTACTGAAGAAAAAGTAAAAGGAATTGAAAATAAATGAGGAATAGACAAAAAAAAAAAAAAAAAGGAGAAGGCATAGAAAGACTAACAGGTGTAAACATGGAAGAAAGTTTGAAAAGAAATATTAGACACATGAAAGTTTGAATAATGAGATGACATATCTAAATAGAAAGATCAATAGACAAACCCTTAAGAAAAGCATAAAAAATCAAACTTGAGGCAATGAAAGACTCGAGCAATGCCTAGTTAGATACAAGTTGTTACACATAATCTTGCTAATGATCATTGTTTACATCTTAAAACCAGCCATAAGAATGGTCTAACTATCATTAGCATGCGGTCAACCAAAAAGGTTGGTAGTCATATCAATCAATATAGGTTTATCAATCCCTAGAAAGAGATATAGTAGGTGTGACACTTGAGAAATGGTAAGTGAAGAAGTTATGACATTTGAAGTGATGCAGTAAATGGCACCATAAAGATACACTAAGAAAGTTATACTTGCTAATTCCACATCATGGATGTTAGAGTAAAACTTTTGAATAGTCTCTTCAAAGGGTTGTGTTGAATTTGAAACTTGATCTAGAAGCTTAAGCTTAAAGATAAGGGCTAAAACAATTGTATTTAACATTCTACTCACGTGTAAGTTCAATTTTATTTTATAAACTTTGTCACGTAAATTTAAATAATAATTTTTTTAATTTTTTTTGTTTATGGGAATTTGATTTCTAGCTTTAAAGAGTTAAAACTTTCCAGAAGAGTTCAAGAATCAAGTAAGTTGTTTTAACTTTCAAATTTTAAATTTTATCTATCAACTTATTCAACTTAAGATCTTAAACAACAAGCATGCTAAGAATTCTTATAGTTATTATAATTCATTCATATTAGAAGTATCAAGCTAATAGATTAATATGATTCTCAAAATCTTGTATCAATATATCACATGCATAAATCATAAAAGTAGTTGTCCTAAATTATTTAAATATGGAATAATAATATTTAAGTACGAAACAAATGAAAATCATCAATAATCTTAAAATTTCTTAAATTAATAAAAAATCATAAAAGATCTAATTTAGTGTTTCATCTTAACACTAATAAAAAAAGTTTAACTACTAATGAACATGGGAAAATAAATAAAATATAAGAAAGAAATATAGAGGCAGAAAAAGATAACATCCTTTTTTTCTTGATCTTGTTAGAACTCTTTATTGTCTTTATTTACTTGTATCTTAATCTTCTCATCCTCTTTAAGATACGATATACTCTCCTTATATAGAAATAGTCATGACATGATTTTCTTCTTTTCAAGTAAGATTTGCATAAATTTATTTTTAACTAGAATTTGATCTCAAATTGAATTGTTGACATCTATGACGTACATCTTTTAGTTATTGTAAATGAACCACTTTAAATTTGATAATGAATAAAAACATCACTAAAATATAATAGATCTCTAGTTTCCAATAAAAACTGCTTTACATGATTTAGAATTTTTTAGATAAAGTTATTATTATTTTAGTAATCATTATGCAAGCTATCAACTCTAATACAATTAGTATTATTTTTTATTATCTCCTGAGCAGTGACAAATCATCTTATTGCAGCCAACTTGCTTGCTAAGAGAACAACTACATCTTTTTGGAATCACTATAAACTTTATTTTCTAATGCATTTGAAATTTTCATGATACATCATTTTCAAAATCCTCTACCTTAATTTTCACTATAAGTAGCCATAACAAATATAGTTCCCATATATTTTTCCTTCAAAAGATGACATCAATAACAATAATTTAACAAATAGTTGAAAGAAAAATCCTAAATAGAAACAACAATGGCAATACATTAATATCAACAAACATTGTCACCCCTATCAACTTGATAAATATACTTGGATAACAACAATGGCAAAAATAAAAAGCAAGTTAATAATACAATGTAACCCAAAAGTCAATAATACATTTTAACACATGAGTTAAAATAAATTGGTTGAGTTGAGCTTGGATTTTTTTTTTTTTCTAACACATGGCAATGCAACAATATTAATGCAAATAACTCTATTAAATCTCTAGTAACCATCATGCTTACTATTTCTTTAACATGCCATACCTTTGGTATGAATTTGTATTTCTTATTTATATCATCTTAAATGTTACTTGATGTGCAAATTCTACTTGGATTTTATAATTTATCTCTCACTACTTCATAATCAATCAACTACTTGATTGGCAGTACCTGTTTTCCAAATAGTCGATACTATAAGTGTGAATTGTATCAATGTGAATAACACAAAAATATGTATCCATATTAATCTTAATATCTCAAACTTGCTATTTGTATCCATCCACTATTCATTTCTCCTTGAACCTCTTTATTATGGACTTGTAAATGGTGAACTAAAAATTCTTTCTTAGTGCCATAATACTAAAGTTATAGTGTAATTATTATTTAATACTATAAATCTGTCTATCATATGTATCATTAAGCAATGAACTTGAATGTGCATTGGCAGCCATGTGAAATGATTGTAAAATTAAAGGCAACCAGATTATAAAAGCTGATGTTTATCTACACAAATTATTAAATTTCTCTAACTTAGATAAGAGCAAACACCATTTAGTCCATCAGTTGCCTCATCAAAATAATTCCTTCAACTAACTTCAACTCCAGGATCGATATCTTAGATAATCGATTCACCATCATAATATTCTTCAACAAGATTAGGTTGTTATATGGTCTAGAGGTAAACAAAACCCATTCTAATTTTAGTTCTACTCATAACTAAAATGATGAAGATTCTATAAAAATTTGCTTTGGATTTTTAAAGGGTCAGTGTGCTTGGAATCGTGAATTACTTATTTATCATGTTTAAGTTAATATTCAATTTCATGCCTTGCATCTAGGACATAGTCCTATGGATAGAGTAGCATGGCTAATGTATTTATTCATAATTAATTTGGTAGGTAATTATAATGAGAATGAGGATGTCTTAAGGCAATTTGATATGAACATGACATATTATCTCTATAGGAAAGCTTTTATTACATGATGTCTTGAGGCAATTTGTTCTAAGATTTATTTGTTTTCTTACATTGTAATATACTAAGTTAATAATTCTATTAAAGTCTAGCACAAATAGAAATTATTTATTCATATCTACAACAACCTAAGATATTAATTTGAAAATTCAAAGATCACAAAATATAAAACAACATCATAAAACCAACTTAATAACAAATCCACAAATCAAAAAAAAACTACAAATGATAAGAACAAATGAAGAGCAGAGCACCAAAAGATTAGTTAAAATTAATCAGTACTAGTAGTAATAAAATAGCAATAATTATCACAACTAATAGAAAGTATGAATAAATTAAATTTAAAAAGAAAAAAAATCTTTTATTGTTTGCATAATGAAATCATGGTAACAAATATTGTTGTGGTGGGAGGGGGTGAGTTGTTGAAAAGAGTACAAAACCAAATTAAAAGTGATATATAAGACTAAACTTAACAAACTTAGCAAAAATACTTTGCTTCTCAATCTTCTCATCCAAATGACCATTGCAAGCAATCTTTCCACTTGGCCCATCAAAATCATCATCTCTAGTAATCTTATTTGGCAAATCTAAATTTTTCACTTTCTTTAGCTCTACTTTAACCAAACTTCTCAAATTCAAAATTCTAACCCATTTTCGTCTTTCAAAATCATGAATCTGATAGACAAACTTAATGACCAAACTGGATTACAATAATCAATCACAGCACACCTCATCAACTTTATTCTTAGCCTATCACAGCCATCCATTAACTTCACACTAAAAACCCAAATTTTAAAGCATATAAACTAATACATTCAAAGAAATTAACTAACCAAACAAGCTTTAATCCTACGCTGTGATTAATATCCAATAAAACTCTTAACTTTTCATCAAAACAAACACCCTTTTGCTTATAAAAGACCTAAGCTTTGTTATAAATAATATTCCTTTGCAAAACATAAAATCTCATAGCATGTTAAAAATGACAAGACATAATAAACTAAGGGAAGTTAAACACAGGGAGGAAAAAAAATAATGTATGAAAATAGTATTAAGTCATATATTCTAAAAAAATAAAATAATATAAGTCAACATAAAAAAAGGATTAAAGCACAACAATATAACTAACACAAGTACGAACAAATCATTAACATGAACAAACCCAACAATATATCATTTAACTAAAAAGATCCATGTAAAAATAAGTTCATAAACACCATGCCACTCAAAATCAACACTGAGCAGCCAACAATGCAATAGCAATAGGAAACATCCAACACCCAACACCCAAAAGTGGCAATAACTCTAGTAATATCAACAACAATACAACACAATAACAACGATAATATTAATAGCAATATCAAGTATCAACAAGTTAAATGTGTAAATAAGTATTTATTTCAAAAAGTAATGCAAACTATGTTACAAGCAAATAATTTAAATTGTTTGTCATTTACTTTTCAAACTTTAAAGTTAGTTTCATTCACATGTTTTGCACTTATTATCAAACTCATTTCTGTTATAAATAAACCAAAAAATATGCATAATCTAGGTCACAATAAGACTAAAGTATCATGATAAAAAAAATAAAATTAGATAATTAGTCATACTAAAATCATATTGTTTGGCATCTTTAAGCAATTCTTTAATATGTATCAACATTGGCACAACTTGTAATTAGTCTTGAGTACAAATCAATGACTGCATAACTTTTAGAGTTAGTAACTTCGAAATGGATCAAACACACAATCAAATGTACTGAAAGTCAACTTTGAAGCAACAATAGACACTAAAATTACCAACAAATCTTTTGTAATTCGAGAAAGAATCTTGTACTTAAACCTATTAATTTTTCACCAAACTCATATATCAAGATTTTTCCTACCATATTCACAAGTTTCTTCAAAGTACCTTTCCAACTCTAATTTAAACTTCACATCTTATTCATTTCTTATAAATCTCATTAATTCACTTTAAATTTGTATGCCATTGTCATTGCCACTAACACCACCACTTTCTTCCATCACACTTAAGTTTCAATTCAAATTATTTGGTTCAAAACTTTTGCAATCACTTCCAAAAAACTCAAACAAATTTTGCAAGACATTTCAAATGTGTACATTTCTCTTACACTTTTGTATTATCATTACCAAAAAATCTTTTGTAAAAATAACTTTACCACATACATCTTATATTTAGAATCTAACACAACTACAATGACAACCATAAAGTTTGTCCTTTCAACATCACCTTAATAATTATCAAAGTTTTCTTTTATTTTCAAACAAATACTTTGAATATACAAATTTGTATTGTTTGCCCATTCATTTGTGCAAATGAGGATAGAAATAATATCATGAATATAACTATTAGAAGCAACATATAATAATTCTAATAATTTTTTAGTGACAACATAAAACTTTTTAAAAAATCTTACCAAAACTTTTGCCTTTTGCCAAATTTCCTATGTCAAAACACCATCATTACTCTCAAAGTTAAACTTATAAGTTGGATCCTCATATTTTATCTTATCAAATACTTTTTGAAACAAAATAGTTGTCTTTAATATTAAGTAAATGGAGTTTCATCTAGTTGAAATATCAAAACAAATTTTACCATTATTAATGATCCTTTCTCTTTCAATATAATTTAAATTGTTAGGTATTTACTAAAGAACTCTTCATATATCTCACCTCGCTACGAATCCAACTAATGAAGTTTTTGATTTTTCCATTGTCATTCTTAACAATCAAATTCAAAATATAAACAACACATTTCATAGAGAGATAATTGCCACCAAGAACTAAGTTTGAAAATTTACTCTTCATATATACAATTGCCACATCATTAACACTAGTATTATATACCATAATGGTAAATACTTTGCCATCAGAATGCATGATTCAACCATTTTTTTTTTATGTCTTTCCCTTTATGACTTAGCATTTCAAGAAAATTCAAAACTTTTTTTGCAACTTCCAATAATTATTAATAAAATATGCAATTAGACATAAATAACTAAAATTTTGAATAGAACTCTAAATATCTATAGTTAAAGTAATTTTTGTATTCATAAATTTTAAACATTCTCTCAAATTAGTCTTCTTATGCATTTATACTTTCATGCAATTCCTAACAATATTAAAGTGAGAAATAAATTTAAATTCAGGTTGTAAAGTATGGACAAATTTCTTAAAATCTTCACGTTCTACCATAGAAAAAAAAAAAATAATTCATTCTTTATGATCATTCTAGCAAGCATCAGCCTAACAATAATTTTGATTAAATTTTCATGTCTTAAGAGCACTAACTTCATTAGTACCACCAAGCTTGGCTACAAGTAATCTTTACTTCTTATTTATATTATAAGGATACTTAAAACGTCTATTAATATATTTTCTCATCGCATAAGTACCCCATTGAACTTTGTATGCTAATATCTTTTTACAATAATTATATTTTATATTTTTAATAATATCAATGACTGAATTATTTAAGCGTTCAAAGTAATCACACATATCAAAAGTATTTTTACGAGCTCAAGATACCGTAAAAGTAGCTTGAATTTCTTTACCATTAGTATTCTTCTTCACTCTCACAAACTTTTATAATTGTAAAAGATATGCGTTTTAGATTAATAACTCCAAAATTCTCACATATGAAATTCAAATTAAAACATTAAAATGAAATAATAAAGAAAAAGTATAATAAATAATTAAATTTTAAACATAAATGAATAAAATTTTATTTATATTACCCTATAAAATTTGGGTAAGTTTAGATCTAATCACAACTTATAATCATAAAATTTGTTCGATGATTTATCTATATAACTAATTAATATTGCAGTTGTTGTATAAGGCATATATGCTTCTGCCTTCTTATTGTTTGTATGTGTTATTTGAGTCATAAAAATGCATATTTCTTTCACTATTTTAACATGTAATGCCTACATAATATTTTATTAGAGAACCTTTATATATTTAGTAACTTACTTATTATTTAATAAACAAATATCACCATTAATTTAATAAGTTATTACATCATTTTAAACAAATAATTTACACTATTTAAGTCAAAAACAAAAGGAAATTTGAAAATCAATTGTATTTTGAAACTTAATGAAAACTAAGTACATCAACTATATTGTACAACCCTTACCTTTTCATTATAATTTCCTACTCTTTCATTGTAATTCCCAACTTCTAAGTTACATTTGAAAAACTTAAAAAGTCCAATGAAAACTTGAAAATTACTACAAAAAGTTAGAAAGTGCAACAAAAGAGATGATTTAATCTAAATAATGCACCATACCTTCTAAAAGCATTGCATTTAATTTAAAAATTTTTTTTGTATTTTAAGAAATCCCATTTAATTGGTAATCCAATAAATCGTTAAGGATATGTTTTAAATTTAGATAATGTGATCTTTTAATCCATTGATTCTGAGTAAAAGTGGAGCTTTTTGAACACTTTATCAATAATTTTCCCAAAGTAAGGTAAAACCACAACTTATTATACTAACCAACTTCTTTTTCTTGGCTTGATGTTGCTTTTCTTTTGATAGTTTTATTTTTGTTTGTTTGCAAGAAACAAGAGAAAACTTAGAGTTTGGTTAAAAAAGGAAAATCAATGATGAAGAGAAAGTTAGCAGAGTATAAATTGATGATAGAGAAAAAATTAATGAAGAGAAAATTTTATAAAAATAGAAAAACTAATGAAGAATGACATAGAGTTCAAGTTCTAAAACTCATGCTTGATAGAATGCTAAAACCGAAATTCATATCTACTTTTTATGGCCTTTAATATATCTCTTGTTCACTGAGAAATTTTTTAGTTTACACAATTTTTCTCATATGCAAGCTTCCTATTTTTTTTAGAAATATCTTAACATATTTTTATTGATAAACTATTGGTTTAAAAATTTTATATTCGCCTTCTATTACTTGTAGCAATTTCTTTGATAATTGTATTGCTAATAGGAATAAGTTATTATAACTATGAATCGAATGAAATTAATGTGAGAAATTGTTCTTTACTTCTTTATGATGGATCTTTGTTAATATTTTTTTCTTCTTTTGTCATAAATCCACTTATTTGTTTAGTGGTATTAGTGGTTTGTATCATTTTCATTATGTTTCTCATGTAAAAATAGGAGTTTAAGCAGAAATGGAAATTACAGAAACATAGAGAGAAAAACCCACAAAAACTTGTATAATAATATCACAAAAACAAAAAGAGAGATTAGATCATAATTATATTACAATCAAATTCAAGCAAATCTACCTAATTTTGCCAAAACTCACAAACATTTAAGAAATAAAGGAAGTAAAAGTGTACTTAAACTAATTGAAAGCAAAAGAAATAAAATTTTAGAGTTTCAGCTATGAAGAAAAAGAAGATGGAGTAAAGAAGCTAGAGTAGAAAGCCATAGGGAAAATTGGATTTGCAGACTTGGGGAGGATTTAATACCTTAGGAAGTGATGGAAAAAGGGTTAGAAACTCAAAAGATTAGAAAGAAGAGTCTTCCAAATTGAAAACCTTAAAAATCCAAATGTTGCTTTTGTTTTGGGTCAAATCCAATAAGGTAAGGTCTTGTGTTTATGTCGGTTCATCGATTTGGTTCTAGTTCTTAAAAGTTTGGAATTAGAATCTAATTGGTTATTTTCAATACCTTAAATTAAGAATCAAAATCGAACAAAAATGAACCAATTCTAATTCCAGAATTATTTTATCAGTTCGATTTTCTTTAATTTTAAATTGACCTAGAACCGTTGATTAGCACTACTTTTAATTATCAACATACATGGAGTTACTCTAAAAGAGAGGTAAATATGTTTTTTCTTAAAACTTTTTGTTAAGTGAAATTATTATAAAGGGAAGGTATTTTCTTGAAATTTTCTGCTAAGTTTTCTACATATCTCATGTAAAGTATGTGATAAAATCCTTTAAAATAATTATTATATCCTAACTCTAATTAAGAGATAAAATCATTGAAAATTAAATAATTTTTTTGGTTACATATATAATAATTTACTTATAATCTTATTTTGTAAAATATAATTAAAAAATATATATATTTATAATAAATTATTTTAAGATTGCACAACAGTAAAATAATGAAAACATAAAATTTTATATATAAACATAAATACATATATGAAAGACAAATATTTAAATAAAACTAATTTTTATTCAGTTGTGTACAGTTTAATAATTTATATTATCCCGCTACTTTTCTATTTTATATTATCTTATTAGGTATTTTATTAAAAATTTTCTTCTAAAATTCGTAATAATTTTATTTTATAGTAAATTTTATGAAAACGTAAACTCACTTCCACCTTAACTATAAATTCACTAATTAAAAGATAAATACACTTTTAATTTATTTATTTTTTTATAAGTAAAATGTTAATATTCTTATCTTTATTTAATTTTAGAGTTAGTTGGGTATAGTTTTTAAAACTAATAAAATATTATTTTATTAAAAAAATATTAATCATATGCATACACACACGCATGTATACATATTATTTCTCTAACAATAAATAATAATATTCAAATGGTATTAACTAATAATAATATTAAAATATTTTAAATTTTATTATTTAAAGTATTTTTATATAATAATAATCGGGTTATAAGATCTTTAAAATTTAAAATAAATTATCTTTTAAATAATATGATAATTTTAATATTATTTTAAGTTAATTAAATTTTTATATTATTCAAAATTTAGAATATAAATTAGTATTCATACAAATAAATTAAAAAATTAAATTAAAATTTTATTTATAAATAATAAATAAATTATGAACATATCTATCTTTTAATAAGTTTATTTATGGTCAAAAGGGATATAAATATATTTTTTTACAAAATGTATCACATAAAGTAAAGTTATCAAAAACTTAAATATATATATATATATATATATATGATAAAATTGCTAATTATTTTTCACGAGAGAAGAAGCAAATTATTTTAAAAAGCAGGGCAATTTCAAGCAGGCCTAAAATCCTTATCGTTACGCTAATTTTCAAAAGAACAAGGAAGGGTTGTCAGTTAGGTTTGGGGAGAAAGCAATGGCTCGAACCATCTCCTATATAACCGGGTCTCAGCTTCTCTCTGTGAAACGCCGCCCAAATATTGCCATTATTGATGTCAGGTAGGATAAAATACAACTTCTGTTCATATATTCTTTTTTCGAATTTTTTATTGTCGATAATTTTTGTGCGAATTTTAAGGGACGATGAGAGGAGTTTTGATGGGCATATAACTGGGTCTCTGCACTACGCCAGTGGCAGCTTCAATGATAATATCTCTAATCTTATTCAAGAAGTCAAGGGCAAAGATACCCTTGTTTTCCATTGCGCACTAAGCCAGGTCTTTCTTTCTGCTTTTCCTTTTGATTTTGATTGTTTTTTTAACCCTTTTGTTAAAATTTAGAATATTACAGGTTACTATGGAATTATTGGTTAAACCCTCAACTTATCAAGAATTTAAATCATCATTGCAAAAAGGAAAGCTGTTTGTATGTTAATAATGATGTTAGGGATTGTGGAGATTATCTCAAAACTTGTTGCCCAATTTCTGATTCAGTTTCAATCTTGTCAGCTGCAGTGATGTTCTCGTTGCAGGGGCATATTTGTATTTTAAGATTAAGAATTTGTTGCAGAGTTAGAGGTCTCAAAATCAACTTGAGTAACTAAATTAACGGTTAATTTATTTATAGATTGGTATTTAACTATCAGATCAGGTAAATGTAGTGTACTGGTGTTGAGGAGTGAACTTGAGCTAATTGGTACCACACACAAATCAATTTATATTGCAAGGAATGAACTTAAGCTAATAGTTTCATTTTATGCTATTTCCTTGTCAGTGAGAAGGAATTGGCATCGCTCTCGATGTTTGATCCTGGACACTTCTTTAACTTACTGGAGCATCTTTTTGATAAACAGACAGCCAAATTCTTGATCAATTAAGTTGCTGCTCATACAATACATAATGCTGCTGTTAGTATTGATTCAAAATCGTTTATTCACATAAAGCTAGATTGTTGTAGGGGCATTTGGTAGCAAAAGCACAGGATTTTCTTTTATAATTTTTTACAAAAATTGTTCAAACAGGTTTCTTATCTTAAATAGACTGCATTTCTATTATAGTATGTTTTTTTTTCTTGAAAAGGTGAACTATTCTTAGGCATACAAAAATGTGATGGATTAGATTTCCGTAACATGTATAAGTATTTGAAATTTAACACATTAAATGAATAGATGAAAAAACTCTATATTTATTTCTGCAATATAATATTCAAATTATTGTACTGCAATATAATATTTATTTCTGTGGATCATCTTATTTCAATGGCTACCTTCGTCGTATGTAGGATGTATTGGTTTGGATGTACAATGAGACTGATGGGGATAGAAGTCTATGCTTATTTTTCTGATTTCTTCTTTGGCGTGTGTTCTTTGTTATCTGATTCGTTGATTCTCTTGCCCATCTTTAAGTTTGATAGACCTTCTTACATTCTAGCCTCTGTTAGTCCAGAATTGACTTCTCTAGTGTACTAGAGTTGCATCCCTATAATTGTTTTTGGAATAATGTTATACAATAATAGAACAAATTTTGTTGAACCCAAATGTCTTTAAAACATCCTCATCTTTTTGATGGAAAACTTAAAATTTCATCGCTTTAGGCATATGCCATGCTAGCAAAGCCACATGTCATGTAGTGCATTTTTTCTCCTTGAGTAAAACAGCCAGTGAACCTAGCAAGCAGCAGGACCAACCAATCTTACTTGTCGGGGCACATTAGAGTAAAGATGATATCAGCAATGATTTATCAGATGATCAACTGTTTCCTGTTTCACTTTTCCAAGTTGGTCAAGTTTCATTGAAAAGTTCCATACTATTGCAAGAGAAGACTTTGCATGGGTTTTTTTTTTTTAGCTTTTACTCACCTGAAACTCTTCTAATTGAGTTCATAAACGTAGTCTCCTTGTAGATGGATTTGCATAATTTTATCTTTCTGAAAATTTTAGTCCTTGTGATTTTGTGAAATTCCATACTTTGCAATTTTCAAGATCATTGATCATGGGTCCTTCGTAGCTTGAAAATCTGTCATGATTTCCTACCAAGTTTTAAGCCTTAGAACCTGGAATTGTAATTGATGAACTTTGCCTCTTCATTGACAAACTTGTTGCATAAATTCATATTATTCTTCTGCTGCTCTCTCCTTTTTTCCTCCATTACAGTCTTGTGTTAATAGAAGTTGTCATCCAATTTAGTTGCTTCCAGATGCACCATTTATCTTTCACATATGTGCTTTCTATTTTATTACTTTAGATTCAATAATAGCACCAGCTTGGAGCTTAGACAATCAGTTTGATAATTACTGTTACTTATTATTGCATATAGTATTTTGTAAATTGTGGTCAATTTAGTAGTTTATGTTTCTCCCTATTTTAACCTCTATTTTTGTTTTCCTCATCTGTAAAAAGCTTATTATATTATTATAATTATTTTACTGATAGTGTCAGAAACTAAGATGTTTGACTCAATCAAAGGTATGACGAAGGGATTTATACAATGTGTAAAGTGTTCCGAGTGATTTTGTAGGTCCGGGGCCCAACCTGTGCAAGGAGGCTTGCCAATTATCTGGATGAGATGAAAGAAGATACTGGAATAAATAACATTTTAGTCCTGGAACGAGGCTTCAATGGCTGGGAAGCTTCTGGTAAACCTGTTTGCCGCTGCACCGATGTTCCTTGTGAGGCTGAGAGTGCACAGTAATAATTTGATATGCATATTATGGTTCAAAAATAACATATTATGATGTCATGTTATTGTTATATCCACACGGACTATTTGCCTATGGAATCCATGTCTGACAACACTAGATTCTATTCAAGGGTATAAAATGTATAACGGATAATGCATTTTGATTTTTTTTTTATTTTTTATTTTTTACAAGCTGCTCGTCCTCGTGCGAACCTAGCAGAGTATGTGGAAAAGACGAACATTGAATTTTTCATCCAGAAAATATTTTGCCATTTACTGCAATGCAAACCTTCTTCAGGTGAAACGACGTACAACAGGAGGAAATTCCGGGTGCTAGATTGAGCCATCTGGGATTAACTCGATAAGTAAAATGTCAGGTTCTTTTTTGTATTTTCTCGCTCACCCTTGGAAGTGGTATGCCTTATTCATTTATTTATTTATTTGCCCTTTATAACTCTGACAATAATTATTATTATTATAGCTATATGGTCGTAAATATTGCTATAATACTGTCTGTATATTTATGCCTATTAAAATTGGGGCAACTTTTGGTGCGATCTTTGCGGTAATATGCCAGAAGAAAATGCCCACCCGATGCATTAAAGAAAGATAAAAATATCACCTCTCTCATTTTTGATTGCACGATCCTTTTAGATTTAATAACAAAAAATAGTACGATCAACTATCAATCACATGGGAGAATCAGAAGAGATGCTGCGACGAGAGGTGTCATTAACGGACAGAGTGGCACATAATCATTGAGATTGATTTACTACACTATTTTTATTTTTTTTAAAATTAAAAATTTGATAAGATTATTTTTTTTCAATAAACAAATAATTATAATTAATATATTTATCTTAAATAATTTAGTTTTCAATTCTTTAAAACTATTTTATCAAATATGTTATATTACAAAGCTGATTCTTCAACTTTAAAAATATTAAATTAAAATCATTTTTTCATTTGTTCGAAAACATTAATTAGAAAACAATACCGACTAGACTCTAAGAGATTTTAAATTATGTTTTTAATTTTTATGTTAAAATTATATTAAATATTAACTTTTATCATTAATTTTTTTTAAAACTTTTTCATATACACAAAGTCATGACAAATTTTAGATCTTGTCTCATTCATAACACAGATTAAAAATTTTCATTTTCATTTCTTGCTAGAGATGGAGATGGTATCTCAGTTTTATCATATATTTTTTTTGAGATTTTTGATAATCTCACTTCTTTAAAAAAAATATAATTTTGTAAAATAGCACACTTATCTTTTCTTTACATTATTTTTACTGTAAACTGATTAATTAAAAAATTAAAATAATTATAATTTATTTTTTCTTTCTACATAAACTTTTAATTACCAATCCTTATTTAACTTATTTTTGTTCTTTAATTTATTTATAGTACATAGTAATTTATATTCTAAATTTTTAA
This sequence comes from Khaya senegalensis, assembly GCA_032402905.1. Lineage (NCBI taxonomy): Eukaryota > Viridiplantae > Streptophyta > Magnoliopsida > Sapindales > Meliaceae > Khaya > Khaya senegalensis. The sequence continues at coordinate 3,405,526 of CP135545.1, read as the reverse complement.
GAATATAAAATTTTAACTTACTAATATATTATCATTTTATTTTATCAATATAATCTTTATTAAATTTTTAAAATATAATAAATTAAAATATTTTTAATTTATTTATTCATTTTAAATAAAATTTTAATTTTTAGTTAGTTAACTCACAATCAAAAGAAATGTAAAGAGAAGATAAAATGTGTTTTTATACAACTTTCAACAAAGTGAGACAAATAAAAGTATATATATGAGATAAAATCTTATAAATTAAAATAAATGATTTATTAACATGTATGAATCATAAATATTTTTTATTTAACTTTGCTAATTTTTTGTGTATTTTTTTTTTAATTTAAATAAAAGCAATCCTCTTTAAAATAGAGATACAAACCGTCATTCGCATTTTCATCTCTATATATGTCGCTAGGGATAGCAAAACTTTTCATGGGTTTGGGGCCCTGTGAGAACCCACCTTTAATGAGGAAGAATTTGGATAAATTTATGGAGAAGGGGGAGAGGAACAAGGATAAAATAATCCCTAATTTACAATGGGATGAGAATTGGTTTAGTTCTTCCCACTCCGCCTCTACCCCAATAAAATATAATATAATTATTTTATAATTTATAAATTGAATTATATATATTTAAGTATAATTTTATATTATACTTTTTAAAATTTATACTATAATTAATATAATTAACAATAAAAAATTATAGGGTTAATTAATATTATAAAAAAATATAAAAATAAAAAGTTAAAAAAATTCTAAACTCATTAATTTCTAAATTGGCTAATCATAATTCTTCCCTCCATAGTCTCTACAATTTTCCAAATCATTAATTTTAAATTGATTAAGGGTTTTTGAGTATCAGAATATAGAATAACACTTTTGGGTTTCTTCTCCCTAATTCCTTTCAATTTTGCAAATTAAATTCCTCTCAAATTCTTTAGTTTCACAAATCAAAATTTTGTTATCAAAATCAAGGTAAAATCAAGTGCTCTAAACTTTGCATAAGATTTCCTTCCATTTTTTTTCCTTCTACCGTTGTTACATATTAAATTCTAAACTAAAAGTTAGTTTTCAAATTTGGTTAGTTTTCATATTGAATCTGACTTTTTTTCAATTGCCACAAATAATAAGTTTATATTATAATTTTATTTACTTAAATATTTTTAAATTATTACTGTCAATCTATATTTAGTATTTTTTTAATTTTATTTTGTTCGTAAAATATTATTATATCACATGTATTAATTTGTTTGCAATATCACAAATGGTGAGTATATTAAATCAAAGTTAAACCATTTTTTAGAGCAACCTAACTTACTTAGAAATTATTTGATTTTAATATATTAACTTGGTAGAAATTAAATAGGTCTAAATATCCTACTTAGCATCATACTATTGTAACATATATTTTAGCCATTCTTGTTTCTACAATTGCATCTAAATTTGCTTTTAATACTAGTAAAAGATTTATAACTCCACATTGTAGTAGATTGCATCCTAAGTCATTAAAGATTTTGATGCACACTCAAGATTAGTTATGGGTTGAAATTAAAGTTATGAAATTATTAATTCTATATTAAATTAAATTTTGTCATTAGGTTTGAATTCAAGTTTAACATTTTTTTACAAAAATTAAATGTTATACACATATATATATTATGAAGATACAATGGAGGTAAATTTAAAATGTTATTTTAATTTTAATCATTTGTAACTATTTATAAATAATATTTCAATTATTTTAATAATAAATTAAAATTTTATCTTTAATATTATAGTAATGAAGTATCAATTTTACGTATTTTTGATAAAGAGAATTAAAAAAAAAACAAATGAGTTAATAAAGAAAAAGAAATAGTAGTATTATAGCATTTTATGACATTACAATTTGAGACATTAATTATTTTATTATCTTATTGTAAATATTAATTATTGCATAATATTGAGTGATTATTTTAATTTTTATTTAAAGATGTTATATTAATATTTTATAATAATTATTTTTATTTAAAATAATATTATAATATGTTCATAATTTTTTTAAATTAATAAAATTATTATATTATTAAAATTAATTTATAAAATAATATAAAATAAAAAATTTATATGATGATGAAAATTTCATTTTTCATAGGAGAATTTTCCATTTCTGTTCTATTAAATTTATTAAAAAATAGAACAGGTAATGGAGGTTAAAAATGAGGTGGGAAATAGAGTTTGCCTTTCCGTCCCCACCGCACCCACTCATTGCCATCCCAACACAATGGGGCCCCGTCAAGGACGAGATGGTATAAATATGAGAAAACCGTAATTACGCGACAACGAAGTTCTGAGAAGAATCGGTCGGCCATAACTAAAATCGAACCTGACAGAGACGCAAGCAAGAAGGCGATCTCATCTGAAAATGGTAATTTTCTGATTCTTAATTCTATTAAAGCTATTTATCCTTTTTCATTCTATCCAAAATATGATTGATTTCTTTATGTACTGTTTTCAGGTTTGTATCGCCTGTTTATTACCTATTTTCCTCGTCCCGATCGTCAACCTACTGCCAATACTTTTTGATTATATCATGGTAAGCCAGATAGATTATCGTTTGTAGTTTATATGATAAGTTTTTCCGTTGTTTGATTCTCAATACTTTGATTTATTACCCTTTCGGTATGAATTAAATTGGGTTAATTTTAGGGAAAAATTTATCCGCTTTTTGGATGGGAGTATAGGAAACCGGAAAGGGCACCTCCAGCATGTCCGTATAAACCTGCCGCTAGTAACGAGAATAATACAAATAGAGTGAGTCAGCTTGCTACTACCTAACGTTATTTATAGCTGTTTTCTACTCATTTATTTGCTTCCTTCTCGACCATGCATCTGACTGTTGTGCTTGCTGGAGTAAATATTGTGCTCTCATATGGGATAATTTTATTACCATTTGGTTGTTGGTTACTTGGGTTTTGTACAATGATTTATTTTGGGTAATCATAATTTAACATTTTGATGTACTCTGATGAGTAGAGCTAGATTTTATTACTAGAGAGTTGATGCTTGATGGCTTCTTATATTCGAGTTGTCTGTCTTGTGGCCTTTTATGTTGAAGCATTCTTGTATTTAAATTGCTTCATAGTAGTCTTGCTAGTGGGTAAAGAAAAGGATTGCTCATACAATGATTTCAAATGATTCTTTGAAATTGTAGTGTTCTACAACATTCTTTTCAGGCAAGAAAACTCACTAGTGGTGGGTGTTTCATTCAACATCTTCTTTATGCCTTGATTTAATGAATTCACAACAACTATTGTGATCTGAGTTTGCTTGTACGGCTGTAGATATTCTATATGGCTATGTTTTCCATATTTATCTAGGAGTTAGTGTTTTAGAATTGATGTTTTAGGTGTCAAATTAATTGTATTGTTGACTTTTCTTAAAGTAGGTTTGTGTCTCCTCTCTAAATACCCTTGAGATTTATGAAAGAATTAGGTCAGCCATTTGTTAAGTGTCTGGTTTTGAGGTGATGACCTGATGCTTATAGATTTTTGGTTTAATTAGGTTTAGAGTTTTTAATTTGGTTGCTTGTAAGTTTGGCCTAGTGCATTTAATTTTGTGCCCTTCTGTTTAATACTTCTAAGAAGTCAATTAATCTAGACCTCATAGAGTTAATTTCTTCAAAGAAACAACTTTACAGAAGTGAAGAAAGAGAGTATATTTTCCCTTAAAGATTATGGAATTAGTCTACCTCCTATCTTCTGACTAGGACTTACTCTCAAGCCTTTGAACCTATGCCTTTTTTTCACATAGGGAGATTCCCATTTTAAGTGAGACAATTTGACTCCATCTCAGCCAATGGTATTTTTCGGGATTTTGCAAAATGTTGTTCGCTTGTGCAGTAATGAAAGAATCATTCTTTTCATAATCTGTACATTAATTTTTTTGTTTGTTCCTCATCTACTTTTCAATTAGCCTCAGTCTATGGACAGAAGGGCATTAAGTTGTTCTGATTTCTTGCTTTGAGTGTTTGTAAAATAAGTTTGAAGCATGGAAATGCTATACTGTGCTTCTTGTTCTTATAAGATATCTGCACTGAATTTAAATTTGCTTTTCTAAATCTTTATTACTGTCCCTATTGTTTTTGTTAATGTTTTTTTATTACTGTGTTCTATTGTGCGGGTTTTTTTTTTTTTTGTTTATTGTGAATTGATTTATTATTATTTCGTCTTCTATTATTATGAATTGTTAATTAATATCCTTGTCTTCCCCAAAAAATGGAAATGGGATAATGTTCTTTCATTCTTTTCATAAACTTATGTAAACCTTATGATAATAATCACTTTCCTTTCTCAGATAAAGTTGATAAAAACCCTTTCCAGACCTGTGTATTTTTCACACAATAAAAATTCCTTTGGAGTAGCTGTTATTGTTTTCAAATTCTTCTTGGCTATTATTTTGTGATAACACCATTACTTGTCGTACATGTGGATGCCATGTATCAGAAGGTGTGGGAATCTCTGGTCTTATATAATAGGTGCCCCTTGGAGAGGGATCTATTCTATATACAAGTTTATTTATATATTTGAATAGAGCCTTACCTAATTCCTCTGAGAATCATCCTATTAGGATGGGAAGAGGTGGATATACAAATTGATAGCCTTCGAGATTTGCTTGTATCTATTTTGATACTTCGAGATCCAAATTGGGTAACATTCTCATATTCCACAATAGTTTGTGCTTCTTTTTCTTTTTGGAGCCATGGATAGAACATCATTTAAACACATTTGCTATTCCACGTGTTGAGGATATCAATTTCATCCCACTTTAATGCTTGTGGGACATTCTAGTTTTGATTTAAACACATTTGTTTGAAATAGTGTGGTTTCATCCTTGCATTATGGCAGACTATATGCATGACTTTATAGTATATTTAATGGATTGAAACTATAGGACTTGCTCTTTGATCCGTTTCTGTAGCAGAGGATTTTATGTTTAGAGTTAGTTAACGCATCCAAAATTGTAGTATCTGTGAAATAAACTAAAAAGTTTGGAAAATGATTGAAAAATATAGGACCTTAGTACAATGAGGTTAGTACACAACCCAGCAATTAATTGAAGAACTTATGGTGCTTCTTGTCTCTTAAGCATATTAGCACAAAATGATTTAGCCCATTTTGGCTCAAAAGCTTTATGACAATTTGCTCTAGTCTTCCTATATGCTTCAATTAGCCTTTTAGGCAAATTTTGGAATGTCATATGTTACTCTGTAAGAGAAACTGTTTTCTCTATTGTCTTTATCAAGTGATTTATCTTCAAACTTGGTGATTTTTGTTGTACAGTGTACTTGTAGATGTTTTATGGACTCATCTAGTTTTTCAGCTGATTCTCAGTTTTGCAGTAGGAATTTTTTTTTTTTTTTTTTTTTCTCATGGAGTTCATACATTATGAATGCTTTCCTAACACAACATATGGATGAGTGAGACGAGGCTATCGAGCCCGTAGAAGATAAGACACGAACTAAGCTCGTCGTTATTAAAGGTAAGATCAGAGAACATTTTAAATGGAACTGGCAATGATTTATGTAAGCAAGTGCCCTGACAATATCAAGATTGGCCTCGAGTTCCTATGGGTCAAAGTGTTGTACTTCAAAATCTTGGTTAAAATTTTTTTCTTAATAGCTTCAGATCTTTTCTTTTCTAGTCTATTTGTTAGATCTAGTTCAAAACAATTAAAAATATTTAAGATTCCTATTGATGCGTCACAAAGTATGCTAGTTGAGGGATTATCTTCTTCTTGATGATCTTTGCCAACTTGTTATTTCCTTGTCTAATATTATTAGGAAGTTATTTTAATTGATTTCTCTCTCAAAGAACAAAGCCCCCATTTGTATAGGCCAATGCCGATTGAGAATTCAAAGAAGGACAATGAAAGGACTTGGCTAGAATACGTTGGATGTATTGCAACATGAAACTTGAAACATCCTACATAAAAGTTGAAAACTCATACAAAACTTGAAACAACATAAAAAGTTGAAACACTGAAAATTGAAACACTAAATTATAGGATTAGATACATATTATACAAAACTTCAAACATAAAACATAAAAGTTGAAAAAAAGAGTGTATGTAACAGCACACAGATGTGTTGTAGTCAATCCCATTAAAGAAGCTTACTACATTAGACCAAAAACATTCCTTAATTATTGCAGGAGTGGATAACTTCAAGTCTGGGAGTTATGTCTTTTAAGAAGTCATCGCCTGTATTTAGATTGGAATCGTCCCACTTTAAAAGGCAATCTTTCCATTTGAAAGAGGGCCTAAAATTCAAAAGCCTAAGAAAAGTTTCCACCAAAGAGGTCTTTGTTAGAAGATAGACTTTTCCTAGAATCTTTAAGGGGATATATAAACTAAATCTATTATCTAGTCCATCAGGTCTGATGTAATTGAACTTTTAGAATTATTATCAGAAGCGACCTGAAATTTTCAGGCTTTAGATCTACAAAGTGATGCTTGGGCCACCGACATATCATATCAAGCTTTTCCTCAAGTTTAGTTATCTGGGTAAAATCTGGAAATTCTGAAGTTAAACCATATTCCTATCTTAAGGCGCATGGAATTTTATATATTGCTGTAAGAAAAGGGTAAGGGTTCATCTACATCTGGGTCATGATCTCTAAAAATTTTAAACGATTTCTTGACCTCTTTTGGTAAAAATTTCATCGAATTGATCACCAATAATAGAATCAATCATTAAACCAGTTAGGAGAAGCATTGCTGAAAAGAAGTAGCTAGATTATTTTTTGAGCTCCACTACAAAAAATAAGAATTAGCTGGAGAATATAATTTGCAAGAAAAAAGCTTAATTATAGATGTTGCAAAAAAGAAGCAACTTGTTGGAAGAATAATTAGCTGGAGCATATTACTAGAAGATCAAGCCTATTTACAGTTATTTGTAAAAAGAAAAATAAAATACAACTCAAAGTGAACAATTAAGGAAAATCCATAAGCGAAACTATTATGGAAAATTCTATTTTGGTAAATCAGTCCTACATCATATAGTGACAAAACTTATTTTTAGGGTTAAGGAGAAAAAGGGAATCAATGACTTATGACAAAAAGAACGGCAAAATAAACTAATGTATAATTCTCCTTAATAATTATGAATTTGAACAATTATAATCAGCACTTGGCCCTATTAAAGACACTTGAGCTGATTATTGATGGTTATGTGTTGATGTTTAGATCATAAAAATAAACTAACATGTGTCTGGATTGAACTACAGGTCATCTTTCTTTCTTTGGGCTTTCTTGAGTTGGGATGTTACTCTTAGTAGCAATGATTCAGTGATTTGTTGAACCTTTATCTCATTTTATTTTATTTTAGTTATCTTTAAATCAGTGACAAACTAAAGTGACTTTTCTTCTTATTATTAGTGAGATGGAGATGCTCACCTGTATAGTTATAAGTTGAGGCATTTCTTGTGTCCCACTTCAGTGGGTAATCATTTGCTTTTGTTTTCTATTGCAATTATTTTATTACTTATTGATATTTGGGATTGAGTGTGATTCAAGAATTGAGAATGACAACACATGTTAAATTTTCTCAAAGCTAATAATAGATGGAGTCGTGATTTCACAAACTTGATAGAGATGTTCTACTTCGTGGAAATATCGATAAGCATGTGTTACATGTGTGCATAATATGATATAAGATTTTTTAGGCAGTAAGTCATTTTTGGTTTATTCAAGTGCTCTTTTTGAAGGGTGAAACCAATGAATTTCAACTTTGATGCTTGCTTGTAATTTGTTTTCTTAATTATTTATAATTATTCTTTTGTTCAAGTTGGATATGATTGTTATTGTATCACCATTCAATCTGTAGTAACATGTGCGAGGTCGGATAGGGATGGCAATTTGGTTAGATATTATAGATCTTCGATGATATTTGACCCAAAAAAATATCCCATATACATAATTTATCAAGATATCATAGATATCTGATGATATTTGACCCAAAAAATATCTCATATTAGAAATTTATCGGATATTGGATATGTTATGGATACGAAAACAAGTATCCAAAATTGATTTTGGCCGGATATGATTTTGAGTATTAAATATCCAATATCCGATCAAAAAATAAAAAATAATATTGTTAAATTATAATAAATTCACACACACCTAATCTCCACCTTATGCTATAAAAATAATAATAAAATATAACCTTAATTTTTTCTTAACTTTAGAGTATTATGTTATTATTTAATACATTTTTTTTGTTTCAATTCCTTATCGATAAAAATGAATTTACTAAATATTGTTAGTTTTAAATTAAGTATTATGTTATTGGTTAATTTAAATTTTTAACACAAATAATGACACATATCATTTGTGATGTGGATAATTTAGAGACTAAAATATTTTTTTCATTAAATGAATTTTTATGCAACTATAGATCAATATAATGTTTTGTTCAGTGAATAATATTTTAATTGAAATAACTACAAATAAAATTCATATCATATAGGCCGTAACTTGCCCCAATAAAGACATCGAAGTTCAATCTTGAATTCAAGCTCAAATTTGAAAATTGATATTTAAAATATGCCTAATCAATCTTTGATTATTTTGAACTATTTAATTTTTTGAATGGATACGGATACAGATATTGAATATATAATTTTGAACGATTGTAAATAGGATATAGATATTGAGTATTTCAATCATATATAAATACAGATATTTCAAATTTTTCGAACATTCTATCCGTTGTTCTCCCTAAGGTTGGAGCTATTTTAGGACCCCGCAAAAGTTAATTGAAAATTCTGCATGAATTATTTAATTTTTCTTATCTTTTTTGTGATTCAGGTCCCTTAACCATTTTTTTTTTTTAAATTCTTCCATGGCAACCCAACCAAAAGCACCAAACTTTCAAACTTTGACCCCAACCCCGATTTTGAGCTTTCACAGCATACAGATCTCCCTCTCATGCTCATTAGTAACCTCATTGTTTTATTTTCTTTATGTCCATGTTTCCTTTATGTCAATTATCATCTGTGGACCCGAAGTTGTTCTTTTGCCATTTAATCTGTATGTTTGTTACACAAGCCACCTTGAATGGTAGTAAAGGCACGTTTTCTTACAGGTAGAGGCAGAAGCTGATCATAGTGCACCAGATTCTGTATCCAAAGTGGTGGGAGCAGTTGATGACAAACAGGACTGAAATTGGACTGCCCTCCAGTCCATGAACATCAAATACAAATGTGGTGAGCTTTCTGTGTCGTTAGTCTGTCATGGGCCAGTTGTGTACGTTAAAAGTTTCAAATTTTGTTCATCTCTGAATTTATAATTTAACATTGTGTTGGAAGTCTGAACTTTGGATATGTGAATTTGACTTTTCTAGTAAAGATGTACTTTCCAAGAAGAATACACCAGTGGCACCAATACAATTTAGTCTCTGTTTGAATATGTATAATTCAACATTTTCTTCAAAATCAGTATCAATAACTTTTATCTCTAAAATGCTTGGCATAAGATGAGATGGAGTCTACCTTATGTGAATGAACTTGTGTGTGTTCCCATCTTTTAATCGACTTAGTTTAGCGTTTTGGATGTATATGTATCCCCTGATAGAATCGGGTTTTTTCACAAATGGGTTATATGAACCAGTTTCTTGTAGTAGTGTTTTAATAGCTATTATGCTAAGTATGCTTCTAACCTTGTACTCCCAATTTTAGAAGAAAGTAGTCAGTCGTTCAAGTTTGAGATAGTATGATGTACATCCTTGGTACCTTAGAAATTAAATCACATGCAACCTCATCTTCTATTTATTTATTTATTTATAAAGGTTTAGGTTACTATTTTCAAATGAAGTAATGTTAGACATTTCAAAATTGGTCCCAAAATAAAAATCAAGATGATTTGAAAAGAGACGTGGCGTTTATCACTTGGTTAATCACTCTTGGTAAATGAAACTTTTTCAGATAAATTTTAGACTGTCTCATAGGTGTGTATCGTTGATGGAATGGATAGATAAATTGTTTTAAAAATTATAAAACAAAATTTATCATTAATTAATAAATGCCTTGACAAATGTCCTATATATCAGGTGGGGTAAACGCCGCTCACAATTCACTGGAGGCGTATTACTTGGCGGCCAAGGGAAAAGTAAACTATCATGTAAATTATAAACTATGTACCAACATCGACTAGGATTGTCAAGCGAACTGCAGGTCATAATTTGATCATAAAATATTTGTTCTTCCGCCTATTTCAAATCTTTGGTACAACTTTAAAATTGATTACGAGCGTTTTGAGATCTATTCTACTTTTTTATTGAATTCATAAAACTCTTTTAGTTTATAACCGGAATTGTATCACATTTTAGTTATTTTTCTAAAGAAAATAAAGGAAATATCTCTTGATTTGTTAATTTTTGGTCAATTTGACCATTTTAATCCTGATTGGATTCAAATTTTAGACCTCAATTGTGACAACATTGTTCCAAATCATGGGAATAAATCAAATACCTCCTATTTTTGTCCAATACCCGGTTAACTCTTTTATTTTTGGAAAATATCTCGTAACTCTCTTATTCTGTCAAATTTTGGACAGTTTGGTGATCTTAAACTTCGCAATTTATTCAAATTTTGGACTTTATTTGTGGCAACATTGTCTCAGATAATGTTTAGAATTATTGTGTAGACTTACTTTTATATGTATGGTAATTGTAATATTTTGTTAATTATACCTTTATACTTAATAACTAAATTTAAATTTAGGTAAGTAATATTATTCTATTACATGTAAAATAATAATTACGATATTTTAATTTTAAAAATACTTTAAATAAATATATTTAATTAAAAAGCAAAGGAAAAAGTTAGAGTTTGCATTGATTTTGGCTCAAATTGAAAAAAAGGTAATCAATCAATCTAATTTTGAACAAGAAATCAGTTTCTATTATCGTTTATTCTAGTTTTATAAGTTAAAAATAATTTTTTATTAATTCTATTATAATTTTACAAAATTTAGAATCGAAACTGCATTGATGATGTGAATTCTAAAATTAATTTAGCGAATCAAACTTAAAATCAAAATTTGAATCAAGATTAAACAATAATCCAAACTAGTTATGGAACTCGTTTGAGAACCTGAAAATAAAAAATAAAATATAACATAAAATTAATAATAATATTATTAAAATAAATAATTATATAATATTAAAATATAAATGAATGTAATAATATTATATTATTATATTATTTTTTTATATATACAAAATGCACATACATTTAAAAATAATATAAAATATAATATAAATTTGTAGAAATAAAATTTATAAAACTTTTTCTTTGATAATAATAATTTATGTAGTTAAACTTTATTATTCTTTTTAAGTAGAGAAATATATACAATAATTATATCAAATATACTTATGCCATGCAAAAACTCAAGTAAGGCAAAATCAGCTAATAATTTTAGCCTCCTTTTTTATTGTCTCATTTCAACATTCAAATTAATCTAAATTTAAACTTATTAATAATGTGAAATGTAATAAATATAAGTACACAGTTTGAAATTCATAAATTTACACCATACAAATTTTGATTCCCTTTGCATTTGAATACTTTGAATCTTGATTAATAGAATGCCTAAAATTAAATTAATCAACGACTATAAAATGAAATTATATATGAGTGAGTGAGTGAGTAATTAATTAATTAATTAAAAATTTTAAGTAACAATTTGACATGTTAATAAGTGTGACAAAATAAACTAATTAATGACAATACTCAAAGTTAGGTTTCAAAATTAAAACTAGAGGTAAGCAAATCAAGTGTCAATTCCAATTCTATTTGGAACCGAAACCTACCCTAAATAAAACCGGTTTTAAAAATTTAGAACCAGAACTTACCCTATTTAACAGGGTATTCTATTTTTCGATTTCGGTTCGGTTTGGGTTCAATTCCGATTCCAAAAAAGGGTACCTTAAAATTTAAAATATAAAAAAAAAAATCATGAAAAACTTAATTATATATGTTTAATAATTATAAAGTTACTATAATATATAAAAAAAACACATTCAAATTAAAAAAAAAAAACATCATGTTTCTTCAATGCAAGTACTGAAAATTTGAAAATTAATATGTTTGTATGTCAATAGCAAATCTCATACACCAACTTAAGTAACAGAAATATAGTTTAACTATTCTAACATGTAAATAACAAGTTCAAAAGAGAAATTCTTAACAATGGGCAGCAACAATGCAGCAACTAACAACATAACAGTAGCAAAAAGCTAACAACCAACAATATAGCATAAAGTCAACAACTAGCAATGCCAACACTACCTACAAAAAGCCAACGCCACCTATAAGATAATAATATCACCAAAATCACCAACAATAAAATTACAAAATCAACAATAATTTGTGTTCCAACTCCACTAAAGGTTTATTTGTCATAATGCCTTTTCTGTCCATAAAAGGCTAAAAATAAGATAAAGAGAAAATGAGTTACATCCTCACATCAAAAGCAACAAATGGAATTAATTGTTCTGAAAGATGCTGAGCTATGATTTGAGGAAAAGAAAGTGCAACTATTACAATCAAATATATGTATCATGCAGTATGTTAATAGCAAATTCACCATAATTATGCTGTTAACCAAGATTATTTATCTCTTTAAATTGCAAAATTGAAAAAATGTAAAATTTACCTTTGCACCACTAAAATATGAAATAGGAGCCTAAAAAAAACAGCAAAAAAAATGATTGCCACATAAAGAACTTTCTTTGCATAGAAAGCATATTCCAAACTCATAAATTAACCATAAATCTGTAATTATACAATTGGTACAGCCTAATTTCTTTCATGTAACACTTAACTTATTTATACTAAAACTACAAAAATTTTCTCCTTACTCACCTTTCAAGTCATTAAAAATTATACACAAATATCAATAACTATTGTTATGACACATAGAAATTCTACCATAATTTATGTAATGCAATAACATAAATACAAGCATACATTTAAAGAATCCATATATAATACAAAATTTATTACAACAAAATATGATAAAAAAAAAAAAAGAAAATAACTAACTAATAGAACTTTGTAGCATCATTTTCATCAAATCTCAAACTAACCATTTTCCCACCACCTTCACAATAAACCCAAAGGATCAAACAATTGTAGACAAAAATCACTAACAAATCATAACCAAAAATCTGAAAATAGAAACCAACAAATAATAGAGAGAAATCTGAACTATCCACCAAATTATAAATTAAGTAAAAATAAAAATAATAATAATAACCTACCTTATTTGCATGCTTGCAATAAAAACACTCATTTTTCAAATTTTAAAATTGTTTTCATTCACATATTCTGTATCCGTAACCATGCTCATTCCTATTACAAAGAAATAAAAAAAATACACATAAGTCAGATTATGATAAGATTAAAATAACAAGCTAACATTATTAAAACTGAAATTATAAAGTTAAGCTTACCAGAATGATATATTTCTACATCTTCCATTAATTTTTTGATATTTATTGGCGTTGGCGCAGCTTATAACCAATCTTGAGTACAAATCAATGATTCCATAACTTTCGGAGTTAAGTAACTTCGAAAGGGATCAAGTACACGACCGGATGTACTAAAAACTGACTCTGAGGCAACAGTAGACACGGGAATCGCCAAAATATCTCTTGCAATGCAAGAAAAAAACCTTATACTTGAACCTATTAGTTTTCCACCAAACTAAGATGTCAAGATTGCTCCTACTATATTCACAAGCTTCTTTAAAGTACTTCTCTAACTCTAATTTAGACTCCACATCTTCTTCATCTCTTATAAATTTAATCAAGTTTTTGTCAATCTGCATGCCATCATTATTGTTGCCCACATCATCAGTATCTTTGGCCACATTTAAACTTTGAGATGAATAACTTGATTCACAACCTTTACAACTACCCTCATAAAACTCAAATAAACATTGCAAGGAACTTTTTAATTTTGCACATTTCTCATGTACCATTGCATTATCATCACCAAAAAGTCTCTTATAAAAATATTTAGCCACATACATTTTATATTTTGGATCCAACATAGTTGCAATTATAACCATAATGTTTGTCTTATCAACATCACCATAATATTTATCAAAAATTTTTCTCATTTTCAAACACATACTTCTTAGATATGCATCCATATCATTTACCCATTCATTCATGTAATTAAAGATACCAACAATATCATGAACATAACTATTAGATGCGACATACAAAGATCCTGATAATTTATTAGTGGTGATATAGAACTTTTTTAAAAATCTTGCTAAGATCTTTTGCTTTTTGCTAATCTTCCCAAGTCAAAACACCATCATCACTCTCAAGTTTGGACTTATAGGCCGGATCCTCATCCTCCATCCTGTCCAATGCTTTTTAAAATATAATTGCACTTTCCAACATTAGGTAAGTAGAGTTCCACCTAGTTGAAACATCAAGATAAACTTTTCCATTATAATTCTTTCTCTTTCAATACATAATTTAAATTGTTAGACCCTTGCTGTAGAACTCCTCATATATCTCACTGTATTACGAATTCAGCTAATTGAATTTTTTATTTCTCTTAGTCTATCTTTAACAATTAAATTCAAAATATGAGCAACACATCTTATGTGGAGAAATTCTCCATCAAGAACTAGGTTTGGAAGTTTACCCTTCAAATATGCAATCGCCACATCATTAGAATTTGCATTATCTATCGTCACTGTAGACACTTTATCATCAATACCCCATTCTTGAATACATGATTGTACCATTTTTTCTATGTCTTTCCCCTTATGGCTAGGCATTTCAATAAAATTCAGAATTCTTTTGTGCAATTTCTAATCATTATTAATAAAATGTGCAATGACACATAAATAACTAAGATTTTGAACAGAAATTCAAATATCTGTAGTTAAAGCAATTTTTATATTCATAGAGTTTAAGCATTCTTGCAAACTTCTTTTTTCACTCATTTATACTTTCATACAATATCTAGCAATAGTAAAGCAAGAAACAAATTTGAATTGAGGTTGTAAAGTATGCATAAATTTCCTAAAACTATCACGCTCCATTATAATAAAAGACAACTCATCTTTTATAACAGCTTTAGCAAGCATCAATCTATAATACTCTTAATCAAATTTTCATGTTGTAAGAGTACTACCTTCATCAGTACTACATGACTTGCCTACAAGCATCATTTATTTTTTATTTAGATTATGAGAAAATTTAGTGCATTTATCAATGTGTTTTTTCATAGCAAAAGTACCCCACTGAACCTTATATGTTAACAACTTTCCACAATAATTATATTTTGTGTTTTCAACAAAACCAATATGTTGATTAATTATCTATTCAAAATGATCCTACATTTCAGAAGTATTTTTACGAGTTCGGGATACCTTAGAAGTAGCTTGAGTATCCTCGCCAACTACATTCATCTTTGCTCTTTACTCTTCAAACTTTAAGAACTGAAAAAAAAAAAATGAATGAATTTTAGATTAACAATTAAAGAGTCATAAATAAAAATGCTAAAACCAGTAGCTCAAATGAGGATTCTTCAAATTTTGAAGAAGAACAGAATGTGACTATATGCTAATTAACTTCTTTGTTCACATTTGTGCACGTTTTGCTACATAGAAATTTAGCCATGTTATATTTGCTTCACTAATTTATTCATATTAAAGTTTTTCTGTTTATAGTTAACATTTGCCATACAATGAATACCATAATCATCAACAATAATAATAATTGCATTATTTCATACATATACATAATTTACAACTTGAGATATACATGCATGCTACACTTACTATGGACAAAAATACCATAATTCAAAATTGTATTATTTCAATAATTTATTATTGAACATTACAAGTCTAATAATAAATTCCATGATCATCAATAGCAATAATTGCATTATTTCATACATGCATAAAATTCGAAACTTGAGATATACACACATACTCCGCCCACTGTGAATTGAAATTTTTTAGGACTATACACCAACTTAATATTAATTAATATTAACATATTTCTTGTAATTTTTGCAGACATCTCTAACAAAACGTTCTTCCACATTCTGATGGCTAAGCACAATCAAATCAATGTCACCATTAGGAAGATAGGTTTTCAGTGGTACCGAGCCAAATGGGAACACCTATTGGAATGGCATGGCAAATTGAAATAATTTCAGATTAAATGAAGTATGAAGGTCAAGCAAATAGACTAATATACATACTAAAATAAATTGGTCAAGCAAATTCTCGTTTTTGTTTTGTTTATTTTCACTATTCATGAACAAAAAAACTGTAGGTGGAAACCTCTAAAAAGCAGTTTTTAACAGAGTCTTGTGTACCATCATGTTGGGATACAAAATCTCCTATCCACTTGGAGGATTAACTAACTGTATCTGAGAAGAGTAACTACTGAATTCTAGAAAAGAAATGTCCACTATATTGAGTCCCAAAAAACTAAAATTTTAAAATATCATTTAGAAAAAAAAAGTATAGTATGATCTTCTGTAGAATGTGCTGATTGGATTTGGTACTCAAAATGAAACAATAGTTGGTAAGAAGCTCTGTCATGATTGTTGATTTTAAAAAACAAAGGAAACCTTATCTGTGATCATTCTGGGCTCTTTATGGGCTATTTATTAAACATATGGAAACCCCAGAACAGATATGAGCTGAACAAGGGCATTTCAAGTTACATGTTTGTTCACCTTCATGTTAAGCCATAAGATCACAATACAGGAAATTCCACTCGGGCATTTCAATTGTTTCCCTAACAGAAACCACCATATTTTTGTTAAAAAGATTAGTATGGAGACTGCATAAAGAAAACAAATGAAGTACACAGAGATTATCCAAACTCATTAAAGATCTATGAGTATAATGAATTCTTTTACACATTGGATATTAAAAAAAAAATAATCTAGTTGTCTAACAGGAAAAAAGACCAAATATAAGCCAAAATAATAAATAAAGTATTTAAAATCCTTGCGACACTTACTGAACAAAGAATGGTTATTTGCAATAAACTAGTTCCTTTAACGGTGTAGACTGAAAATTTGGAAACAGACTAGCCTCAATCATGAACTTCATGATGTATTTATTGTGAAAGATACACCACATGACAACCATTAAAAGCAGAAGCAATAATTTTGAAACTAACCTAATTTTAACAGAGAAAGAAAAAAATTATGTCAAAATAAAAGAAAAATACATAATTGCGACATTGACAACAAAGAAAATAGAAAAGTGTGGTGCAATAATTCTTACTTCAATTCCATAATAACCATTAATTAGCCTCTAAACACAATTGATGACATTAATTTCTACTATAATTATTTACTATTCAACTAACAGAGAAGAACAAAAATTCTTAAAAATAAAACTCTAGTGAGAGAAAGTTAAAATTGTCAGCCAGATAACTCAAAAGAGAAGGAAAGGGTGCGAACTAACCAGAATCTTCAATCCTAACGACGAGAAAATGAGAGTGCCCGCAGATAGAAAGAGAATCGAAAGTGATCTCAACGACAGAATGCTCAGTTTGACGGAGAGTAAAGTAATGGTGATTACTATCAAATTAAAAGTAGCTTTAAATGTAAAAGCGTGCTTTCAGGACCTTCTCGAAAGCAAGTGTAACAAACAAAAACCAGAAAAATTGATTTACAAATTTGGGTATTTTGTACAGTAACCCTAAATAAATAAAGCCAAGTCAAGAGAATAAAGAGTAAAAAGGATTGAAGAAGTGAAGATTAAAAGCTTCCAATCAACGAAGATAATGAGGGAATGTCGATTGCAGACGAAGAAATAGAAGTTTCAAAGGTAAAAATGCACAGAAGAGAAAGAAAGAGTCTTAGAAAGAAAGAGTCTTAGAATTCGGACGAAGAAAAGAGGTAAACTCATCGAGGCACTTAGGTTAGATTTTTGTTTTATTTGGGTCGGATTTGTCGGGTCGGGTCGGGTGTTTTAAGTTTTTAAATGGGTCGGTTCCAGTTCTTATTTATTTAGAACCGAAACCTAACCGATTTTTTTCGGTTTCTTAAATTGAGAACTAGAACCGAACCAATTATAATAGGTTCCGATTCTAAAACTGGTTTTACAATTCGGTTCTCAACGGTTCCGGGTCAAACCAGAACCATTGATCAACCCTAATTAAAACTAAAATTAGAATTGGTTATGGAATACATATATACATACATACATACATATATATATATATATATCTATGTATTTGTGAGACTAAGAGTTTGTTCGTGTGTTAGGAAAGCAAAACAAAATATAATGTATCGAATAGAATCAAATAAAAATAAATACCACAGATTTGATTTAAAAATTTAAAAATTAAATATTTTTAAAATAAAATAAAATTTTACTCAAAATTCAAATTCTATTCTATTTTATTTATTCTTGGAAAAAAGCATGCAACTAAAATATATAAATATATTATCTATCTATGTATTTATAATAAATGGAAACCTCGTCCATCCGCTGGATTTGAGGTGTTCCTAGCCGTAACCCACCAAGTTTCATTCAGAGTCTCACAATTAATAATTTGCTCAACTTGGTTAATGAATGGTCCCCTTTCTCATTAAGTCAACCTCACTATCTGAAGGCACTTTCAAAGAATCTTATACTAAAAATCACTTCCTATTTCATTTGCTTTTATTTTATATTATTTTATGATTGAAGTATTTCATTTTCATTAGTTAATTTATAGGTAGACTACATGAGAGACACGATGCACAAGCGACAAGGGTTAGAAGTGCGCGCCTTTTAGGGTCAGGGATCAGGGCCAATGATTCACTCCCGACAACACGACCGCTCAAGTAATTGTAATTATATTATATGTATTAATTTTCCCAGTTACACGGAATTCGAAGGATGTTTTAACGAGTAGAGGGTCACAAGTCTTTATATTGCTTTTTTTTTTTTATTTAATAAATAAATTTTTGTTTTCATGCTGATTTATGTGTGAAATTACAATTAGCTTAGCTTAGCTTAAGTGGGTCCCATTTACTAGAAGTTGATTGGATGGATTATCTTGACGTTGGTGCGTTCTCAATCGTGGCAAAAAAATCTTTTCAATTTCCGCTTAATAATTTAGATGTAATTGGAACTGTAATTAATCTCTGTACCACAAGCATTGAAAAAAAAGGCAAATTATACTTTAATGTGCTCTTACCAGTAAAAAAAATATTTACAATTATCCTAATATTAAAATAAATGACATCTCTAAAGTTAACGATTGTAAATTTGGCATCTTTTAAGTTTGATGTGTCAGAGTAAGTTGAATTCACATAAAATTACCTTGTAAAAACTGAGATGGAATAATAATAATAAAAAAAGAGTGAAAAACAATACCAAATGAAATAAACGAGAATAGATTTTAGAGAGAGAGAGAGCGAGAGAGTGTTTATACGTGTGAGATTACCATAGCACAAGAATTGTATTCCATACACATGGTCGAACAAATTACAAATTGACCCTGATTGGACTATCATGACAAGATCTAAATTAGAGCATTACGGTGTAAAACCATGCATAATCTCCGAGTGGGCTGCACTCCATCAGAATTCGAGTGCAATGAGAGTATATGTCTCTCTATTTAATTCTCTGGAAACAGAAATTATCTTTTTATGCCAGATTTTCGAGTTATGCTCGAGACATGACTTTATAGAATCGGACCTCATAGAAATCCAATTGACTCTGACTAAAAATAAAATGATCTAGACTACCAGTAGACTAGAAATGATCTAAACTACCGTAGGCACTTAACACTCTAAATAAAAAATAATTTTATCTAGACTTCTAGCAGATTCCATATAGTCTCTGACTCATATAACTCATATAGATTCCTAATTTTATCAAGAGGGCAAAAGTTATGCACACGAGGCCAAGTCGTTAACCCTAACTTTATTATTGGGAGTCATTTGCTATTGTCATGAGTATTTTATTAACTTCTATTCAGTTATTTCATTTAAGTTCTTATTCATAGTATTTGAAGCTGTGATGCTAATGAATTAAGGGAGGAATATTATCTTATCAGTTTTTGAGTTAGCTTAAGAACCCGTCCCTTAAAAGTGTTGGCATTGATTCATTTTTTTTTTTTTAAAAAAAAGAAAAATTCTTTCATCAATTACCACAAATAAAATTTGCAAGTATCATCCATAGTATCAAAGAAAGACATTAGAGAACATTTGAAGTCACTCGCCTGAGTTGAAAAAGCTCTCGACTAGTCAGAAAAACTTTTTCATGGACGAAAATGAGCTTCTGAGTCATTTTTCCAAGAGGATGGGAAAATAAAATGAACAAGTTCCTAAAGAATTTTACGTATATAACAACAGAATTCTATCAACACCTTTGTTTCCAAAACTGTAAAAGTTGGACTTCTGAAGGTAAGAAGGCAGAGACGAACATAAAGAGTGGATTATAAAATGGATTACAAGACCGATAAGCACTTTGCGGTTCATGACATTGCACAATTTGATAAGGGTAATGCTGGTATCTTTTTATTTGGATGGAGATACGAACTATATGGTAAAGATGTCGGAACAAGGGCTTATTTATGTCCCCTTGGAGGATTTTAATAATGGAATTTAATTAGGGTCACGCCAACTCATTTAAAGATTATTTTAGTGAATTAATCAAACTAAAACAGGATTAACTGAGGATAAGAAGACTCAAAAATTTGAAGTAATGAAGCGTGGATTATCATAATTATTTAAAAATTGGAAGGAGTTTGGGTGATAAAAAAAAACATAATATCAGCAAATTTAAACTAAAGAATTAGATCAAATTTAAGTTTAAGTGCATTAATTAAATAAGTTAAATAATAGAATTTTTACAAAAATAATTCAAAGTTTATTATTTTATTTAAATAGTAATTAATGTTTAGTAAATATCATGACCAATGATAATCAATTAGTAAAGAAATATAAAGTGTTTTGTTCATTTTAAAATTTCTTTTTTTTTGTCAATTTTTCTTTTTGGTATCGGAACCATCTAATTTTAAGCACTCGACCATTTTCATTTTTTGCCATGACATCCATCTTTCTCTAGATATAAGAAATATCATCTCTCATACTCACTCCAACCATCTTTTGTGGCATGCACAAGTATTGGCCTTACAAGTAAGTAGAGAATTAGTTGAACATCTTACCACAGAAGTTTCAACACTCACCAAATATACTACTCCAACTTCAAACACATAGATAAACAAAGATAGTCGCACATTCTAAGTGTGAGAATAAATTAACCTGGGTCAATTTATCACTAAACAGATTTCTACTGATCAACAAGTTGCCAACCCAAGCCAATGTCTAAAGAAACTCAGTTATTTTCGTATTAAGCCTTCAACCTTATGGTAGTTTGTTAAGGGGTGTTAGGAATATCTCACACTTGGATAAGATTAAAGGAGTGATAAGGAAACTCAAAAATTTTGAAGTGATAAGGATGTGGATCCTTGCAAATGATTTAGAAATTGGAGAGTTTGGGTGATAAAAAGACTTGGTATTAGCAAATTCAAACTAAAAAATTAGATCAAATTCAAGTCCAAGTGCATTGGTTGAATGAGTTAAACAATAGAATTTTTAGGAAAATAATACAAAATTGATAGTATTTTATTTAAATAGCAATAAAAGCATAGTAAATATCATGACCAATGGTCATTAATTAATAAAGAAATACATTGTCTTTTTGTCCATTCTAATGTTCCTTCTTTTCAATCTTTCTTCTTGGTGGACTATCAAAGTAAGTTCAAATATCACTAGCCAAGATTGGCTCCTTAGCACAATAGAATAAGTTTATTTTTCCAAAGAATTAAAAGATAGTATCAAAACGAATGTTCAAGCAAAAAGGCCCACAAGACTTACCATGGCAATTGGACTGGAAAAGCGATACGAAGCTTCGGACTATGAGCAAAGATTGCCATTAGTTCAGGCTTCTTGACCATTGTTTCCACCGCAGGTAGCTCTTGAAATTCAAGAGCTCAAACTTGCACCTGCTATATGGGTTAAGCGAATGACACCAGAACAGTAAGTATAGATGAGAAGGAAATGATTTTGATTTCACTGCAACGGCAAATATATCCCGGTAAAAACCAATATCAAGCTTTTCAAAATTGTTTTTTGTTAGGACGAAGATGATGGGATTGTAAAAATGAAAATTAAATATGGCAGAGAAGAATCAACTCCAGAAGCATCTTTTCATACGATGGCTGGGATGTAAGGACCAAAACCATGAGAGTTCAAGGTGTACTCAAATTGATTCGAGAAGTACACAACTTCGTAAGTTTGCAAGCTGCTCATCGTTTTAACTTTGACAATTTTTGGTTGCTTAGAATAAGGAACAATTGAGGTAGAGCAGGTGCACTCAAGTACTGATCAAGATCCAAGGGCTCGTTTGACAATACATATCAGACTGTTTATTTTAAAAGGATTTGACTGTATTTTACTGAACTCTAATGCAATGAATTATACAAAAATCCGTATTACACTTGGAGCAATACCAAGTGTACTATATTATAAGTTAACATAAGTTAACACATGTCTCCTGCAGTGTTGTATTAATATTTAAATTTCTAAAATTATACTAATACTTAATATATAATAAATAAAAAAATGTGTGTATTACTTAGAAATTATATTTATATTTATTTTACTAATAAAAATTAATTTTTGAACCATTTTTTAATGGATATAAAATTTACTTTTATTAAATAATCTAAGGTTAACATTATATTAGCATCTATAAATAATTATTACAGTGATATGAATCTAATTATTAATTTATAAAATCTTTAAATATCTTAGTTATAATCGGTTGTTATGAATTTAATAATTTAATTTATTTAAATTTTAAATTATAAAAATTTTGACAATATAATATTTGTTTCTTTAATTTTACCTAAGTACATACATGTGCAAAAACACATTCAAGATACTTTTACAAAATAAATAATTAATATAATCTTGATTCAAAACACCCCAATATAAAAATTATCAAAGTATCATGAGTATCAAGGACACAAAAAAATGTTTTCCTATAAACATTCTTTAAGCAAACACATATCCAAGAACCCATCTATCTTTTTTTCCAGGCACCTTTATCCTCTTCATCCTCTCCGTTCGATTTTTTAGGTACAATTTTCCTATTAAATCTTACAAACACTAGGATCACAATAATTGGCACATAATATACCACTAACCAAAGCGTCAACAGTGGCATCATCACAAACAAGCCCAAATATTTAGACAAAGCATCAGAAGCAATCCCAATAACCTGAACAGTCAACTTGATTCGATGCTAATTAGCAATAAATATCCAACAATAACTACAATTATCAAGAACACAAAAACTAGCACCAAAATACGATAAGCTAAAGAAAATGCATCACTACAAGAAGAACTAACATTACATGCAACAAACCAACAAAATTTGATAAAAATTTGCATGATAACGAAGAAGGGAAGCAAAACATACACAATCTGCTTTGTGTAATGTTTTAGCAACAAAAGGAGTTAAAAAGAAAAAAGAAAAGGGGCGCTTAAAATCAATGTAATTACAAGAACCAATCAAATTTTACAAGAAACTAGAATTCGAAGAAGAGAAACTAAAACAAACAAAACCCTAATCAGCAAATACTGAGTCTTTAACATAAGAGCCAGAGTAGGATCTACGATGTATGAAGACAGTTTGGAGAGGAAAGGTTGCAACGATGAAGAAAAATGGAAGAAACATATGGGTTTTTTGAAGTCTTCTTCAGTGCCGCACATTTCAGAAACCAAAAAGAAGTGGAATCTAAAACTTGGAAGTAATTTTTGTTTGTTGGTTTTGATGAAAATGATATTATGTTTAGTGACTGATGTTAGTACATATCTTGTTGCTTGTTGTCTGGAGTTTGAAGTGATGAAAAATAAGTGTTCGTCTTCCATTTTTATTTGTACATATCTTTTCAGGCAAAAAGAACTCTATGAGAAACCAAACTGCATTAAATGGATTGAAATTCTATAGTCTAGTACAACCTAATTAAATTGTCAAATATTGGACCATTTTTTTTTTAATACAATCTAGGCTCTTAATGCAGGCCAGCACAGCGAGCTAAACTTGCCAAAAGGGTACCATCAGCATTCGATTTCAATATTTATCCCTTGAGGGCAATAATGTAGGGCTTGGTACTAAATGATTGTGAACTTTATAGCCTATGCAATGGGATTTTGAGATGTTATGTACGAAGACAATGAGGAAAGTGATCCTACAATGAATCAATAATTAATAAAATAAGTTACTTTCAACACATTTAACTAAAATTACTCAATCAAAATATGAAGTCATCTTACTACTCATAAGTGGTGAAGAACTTACGGGTAAAAGTGATTTACTTCTAAAGCAACTATTGCAGAACTACCTATGGCTTTAACGAAACTTATGAGGTTGCCACCTTTGCAAAATCATGATCACCATATTCCCTGCTTCTAGGTCGTGGACCGGTGATGTTACTGCCATACAACTACCTTCATTTTCTAAAAAATGAGATTGAAGAGTTGGTTAGAGATTCTAGTAGCAAGGATCACTTAGCCTAGTACTAGTCCATAATTTTTTACAGTGATCTTAGACAAGAAGCATGATGAATCATGGAGGATGTGTGAAAATTATTTAGCTAGTATGTTGCAGACTTAGCTTAATTGACAATTGTACAAAACTCCCTCTTCAAAAGAGAGATAAATCGCAACATAATTTGGATGAAAATTCTGCTTAATTTCTTTATTAATACCTGTGAATTATAAATAGGCAAAAGCCTAACACTACAATCTCATAGACAGCAAAAATTAAAGCTTCCTAGTGCAACAATAAACAACTAATAGTAAACATCAAATGTGCAAAATAGAACGTGAAATAGAATGCAAACATAATGCAACTAAATCTTCGGCCAGCTAGTTAACATGGTCTTATTGCATGTACTTGTTTACTATTATTCCCTACTACCTTCTCTTATCCCAAATACTTAGGATTCTCCTTTGGTATCCTGCCCGATCTTCATGGCCTATCAATACTCCCCTCGTCGAATAAATTCTTATTATCAAGGTCTACAATAGGAACTCTATATTCTTCCACGGTGCATCTTTTGTTAGTAGACCTTGTTATTTCATAAGAATTTCATCGATAAATTTATCACCTTGTTTCATCCAACATGTATTGATGACTTCCTCCTGCTCCAACACGATGTCTTCATCATCAGCTATGGGTGGCAGCTCTAAACTCATCTTTTTTGGTTCCCAAATATACTTTTATAAAACGAATATATGAAAGACAGAACAAATATTTGTTCTTTTAGGAAGTTTAAGCTTATATACAACCTTGCTTATGTTCTACAAAATCGTATATGGTCCATGGAAACAGCTGGTCAGCTTTTGATATGATCATTTGAAAGCTGTGAGTTGACAATTTGGTTCCAATACAAAGAACACCATATCACCTTCGTGCAATGTGACATTCTTTCTCTTTTTATCCACACCTTTCTTTATATAATTTATTGCAATCATTGTATTATTCTTTAATTGTTGGAATAATTCATCTCTGCTGAGTAGACTCTAGTCGACTTCATTCACCAGTAATAGGCCATATGGATAGAGTGATATTGAGTAGTGGTAGACAATCGCAAAGAGTTTGAACGAGAGTCATCTTGTAGATCAATGATTGGTTGTGTTATACCAAAACTCTGCCTAATGTAAAAATGCATTCCATTACCGGAGCCATTGATGGACAGAGCAATGCAAATATTGATCAACACAATGATTTACTACTTCGGATTGTTCGTCAGTTTATAGATGATAGGCTGAACTCATTTTCATTTTGGTGCCCGGCATTTTGAAAACTCTTGTCAAAATATGTTGATGACTATTGGAACGTGGTCACTAATGATAGGAAGCTTAAGTATGCTCATTTTCTTGCTATAACTCATCCCTTTACTACTAAGATTGTGGCAAAATAGGTTTTCTTTTTTTTTTTTTTTTTTTTGTGGGAAATTGGTAATTCCTTAATAAAATCGAGCGTAATGTCATCCCAAACTTGACGAGGATTGAATAATGGTTGAAATAGTCCTGCGGGTGTCAATGTTTTTGTCTTTGTTTTCTAGTAAGTCTCGCAACACATGACATACTCTTGGATCGACTTAAACCTGGAGCACTAATAAAACTACTGGATCAGTCTCTTGAATGTCCGCAACATACCTGAAACTCATGCTAGTTTGCAATCATTTAATTGGCTCAACAACCGATTTTAGATTGTAGGCTCTTGATGGAATAGGAATTTAGTTCCTTTTTTTTTTTTAACAAAAAAAAACATCTTGTGATATGCATGGCTTTCTTGGATTTTCCTTAGCCAAGTAGGCCACATGTTCCATATAGGCATCCCTTGTCAAGGCTTTTTTAACGTCTTCCTAAATAGTCACCTACAACACAAATAAATGATTAAGAATTATGGATTAGGATTTTTTCTTAATTTTTTTTATCTTTAATTAAATTTTACTTGTTAAAAGAGTGAAAAAACAAAAGAAAATTTTAGTTAAAATAAAATCTAAACCTTTTATTATGTTTTATGTTTATGTATTATTAAATCTTTAAAAATTAAAGATAGAAAAACTAGGAAAGGATCTTTGTCCAAGAATTATAGTACCTAGCTTACGAGAAAAGGCATTAATGGCAGAGTTTTCTCATCCTAGTCATTACATGATATCGTAGCCCAAAAGCTTTGTGACCCACTTTTGTTGCCTTAAGGTGGCCATTCGTCGCTTTATGAAATATCACAAACCGCACTTATCAGTTTGGATAAAGGCCACGTTTGTCTGGTAATTTAGGTAATTGCGATCTTGCAATGGTCACTAAGTGCGTATTGTTTCTACTACTATGGATCACATTTTTTTAGCATGGGTTGATTATGATTTTTTTTAGACTCCTAGAGCTCTTCACACAAATACAACTAGTTTGCCTTGATGTGCAAAAAACACACTTATACCATCTTTGAAGGTATCTACTTCAATGGTAAATAATTCATTAAAATTCAACATTGCCAAAATAGGTGTGGAGGTCATGACTTGTTTAAGTGTAAAAAAGGCAGTTTTTTATTTATCATGCCATCCCAACTGCCCCTTCTTGAAAATTCATATTGAGTATATCTTAAACTTGTTTTTGATCTTAGCCTTTTGAAAATATGCATATATATATGGCTGCACTATTTTAGGCTTAGTTCCTTCTTTAAGTGGTATAATTGATCTCTCTTATTGATGGTAACTACATTGGTACTCTAAAAACGTCAAAATAATTTTAGCTTATTCCTAAGACACCTTAGCCATTGCTTGTAGGCACATTATAAATAGGACATATTTTTAGCGAACCTCCTTTGAAATTGCCTTTAAGGAAGCAGCCTAGATGGATTTGTTATTGGACCATTATAATCATCTTAACTGGTTTTCCAATTGAAAACATATGGTCAGTTTTGCCCAGTTGCAAACCACGAATCCCAGCATTCCTAACCATTAGATGCCTAACATAAGCTTAAGGCCTACCAATTATTCCAGCATTTTCTTTGCCAAAGGCACATTTACTTGCTTTCGTAAAAAATTGTTGTTGTCTCAAAATTTTCAAAGCCTTTCTAACATGTTTCAGATGCTTATACGCAGTGGAGCTATATATCAAGATATCATTAAAAAAATAACATAAATATACAGAGGTAAGGACGAAATATGGAATTCATGATGGCTAAAAAAGTTGTGAGGCATTATACAAGCTAAAAGGCATGAGTAAATACTGATAATAGCTATTGTATGTTAGCAAAGTAGTTTTAGAATATCTGGTGGATACACTCATATCTATTGGTTACTAGCCTTCAAATCTAGTTTGGCGAAATATAAGATTCCATACAGTTAATCTAACATATCATCCATAGTGAGAAGGTCGGAAGCAGTTCTTAATGGTGATGAATTAAATGCATAGTAATTAGTAAAAATTTCCAACTATTATCTTTCTTTTTCAGCAACAATATTAAAGACAAGAGGGAATTTGATATATGTTATTTTCATACAATTTTATTATACTCTTACTCTTGATATTTTGTTAATTTATACCTTTATTTATTTACTTTTGGTATGTGTATTCATTTTGTTTATTGTGTGTGTAGGTGGAAACAAATTATAGGATAATAGGTTTTGGAAATAAAAAAAATAAAGATTTGAAATGCAAGAAAAAAATATAAGGAAAACAGAAGCTCTAAGGCCATGGCTTCAAACATCAAGTTTGCTTAAGGCAGTAACTTTAGGGCCATGGCTTTAGAAGCCAAGGCCATAACCCATATGAAAATTAAGGCTTGAAGCCGCAAGGCTCGACGAGGAGATTTTAGGAAATTTGCCTGTTTTTGATCACTTTAAAAGTAAAACACATGTCATTTGAAAAAAATTAGGCATTTTGGGACGAAAGAAGAGAGAAAAAAGTAAGAAGAATCAAGGAAAAGGCGATTTCACACTTTTTATCAGCCCTTCCTTTTAAGGTTTTTTTTTTTTTTCATTATTAGATTCTTTTATGTTGAAATGTTGAATTTAGTTTATTTAATTGTATTCTTTCACAATATGAACTAATTTCATTATTTTGGAATCACGATACAGTCAAATTATGAAAGATTGATATTTATTTGTTTGAGTTGATATAGACTTTGCTATATAGTTGAGTATTTATTTTGTTTTTATTGCTTCTATTTCAATTGACTAATGAATATATATAAGTTGATTGCATATTAATGCTTAGAGAAGGTGTTTTATGTTTTAATTATGTTATGAATACTATTAAACCTATTTAAGATAGTGATATATTTGTATATTTGATATAATTACTTAGAATGTACAAAATTCATAAATCTCTACTCATTTCAATTCAAATAGGAGATATTTTTATTTTCATCTTTAAAAAGATAAGTGAAGATATGTAAGATTTTTAATTATCAATCATAAGCATAGTTTCAGCTAATAAGAATAATAAACTAGATTAGAATTAATTCATGTGAACTTGGATGCCTTAGAATTTTATCTATTTAATGATAACTTCAATTTTTACTTGTTTTCTGTTACTTGTTAAATGGTTTAAAATTAGTACTTAGAGTTTAAGTAAATAATTGTCGTGAGAACAATACTTGACTTATCATTATATTACTTATTCACGATATCATGCACTTGCATTATGTAATTTTTCACAATAGGACTCATGTTGGGTTTTATAAGACCTTATTCATCATATCTTGATATTACTTTTCAATCTCAGCCTTTTATGAATAGGCTTATTTGTATGGTTGCACATCAATAGGCTTGTTTTTTTTTTAATTTAAATGGAATAATATGATTGATCCCAATTGTCGATGGCAATTATGCGGGTACTCTGAAAGGATCATTTTAATTTTAGCATAAACTTCTTTCTTAAGAACCTAAGCATTGAAACGACCTTTAAGAAAGTGACCAAAATAGATTGGTTATTGGACCTTTATAATCGTCTTAATTGGTTTTTCCATTGAAAATCCATAGTTAATTGTTTCTAGTTTCAAACCATGGATCCCAACATCTCTAATAATTAGGTGTTTAACATATTGTCAAGGCTTATTAGAGGAAGGGAGTAAAGGGTAAGCGAAAATGGAATGCTTTGTAGATTCATTTATAACTTCTGAAACCTTTCTTGCCATATTAAATGTTCCCCATTAGCTACATGTACTATAAAAGACTTTGTTGGTAATATTGGTAATCGAAGTAGAATAGTTGCTTGATCATTAATGAAGTTGCAGATTGACTTGCTATCAATCAACACCAGGACATCATGGGAACTAACTTTGGCATCAACTCGAATAGTTTGTAGTGTAAACTATCTTGTTAGTGTAAGCAAAGAGATCTCTAGCTTTGGTTCTTCTTGATTTATTTTTAATGTTAACTCCTTAGTAACTTTGTTATAATTGACTTGGTCAACACTGTAAAGACCCTTTGTGTTTGTGGTTATGGTTATTTGGTGACATTATTTAAAAGCACAACCTCTGTAAGCTAGTTAATGTTGTCTTCTAAATAGTCTAGCTTGCCAACCATGGCTTTCTTCATCCGTTATATTTCATTCTACATTTCACCAAATCCAACTTCTAAGAGTTTGATTAATTTTTCGTTGGAGGCTATTAAACTTATACTCTAATACCACTAATAAGTCCCAAACTTATCTCAATAATAAATACACAAAACTTCCTTTTAGGGTAAGAGATAATTCGCAAGATAATTTTGATAAAAATTTTGCTTGATTTCCTTATTCATACATGTAAATTATAAATAAGCAAAAGCCTAATACTACACTGTTATCATTATTGAAATTAAAGGTTCCTAATGCATCAATAAACAATTACTAGTAAACATCGAACATACAAAATAAAATGTAAAACATAATACAAATGTAATGTTATTAAATCTCTAACAACTAGTTAACATAATCTAATCGCATGTGGCCATTTATTATTTCATCAAATTGAGGATGAGATGTCACCAAAAGTGCATGCATATTGATGACATTGAAAACATGACCTTTCGAACACATTAAGACCATTATGAATAAGTTAATTACTACTAATAATACCATTTAAATTTACTAACACTTCTGAGACTTTTCAATGATGTTGTCTTATAGCACATAAGAGTAGTTTTCAATGTTTTACAATTTAACAAGTTGAAAAATAGTGTGAAAAAGAGCCAATTAAGGAGCTAATACGTGTAATATTTAGGGTACTTGATTTCAAACGAAGAGGTGGTCATCAATTCTTCAAAATTGAAGATAATATTGTTGTGGCCTAAATTAACAAATATCAAGGCAATATATGGGTTTTTAGGACATCAATTTTAAATAAATTATGAAAAAATATTTACTCCTTTTGCTAAAATGCTAAGAAAGAATTCAATTGACTTGGAATACTATTATGATCCTAAATTAGCATATAAACTAGAAAAAAAATATATAAATAAGAATACAAGTTCACAGGCACTCTTGCCTAATTAGTACTAAATGTTAAATGGATACTTAACATTTACAAAACTTGAATAAATATCTACAGGTTTTGGCGGATTTCTTATATTTTTAATTATATTTGTACTATTATAAAATATCACATTTAATCATATAATCCATCTAATTAGAATTATAAATTTTTATTATTAATTCAAAAAAAAAAATACAATACCTACATAAAATATTCAGTCTATTAACATAAAATAAAATTGATCACATCAACTACATAAAAAAACTATCTATTTTACAAATCGACATATTAAAAAAAATAAATTTAAAAATAAAAATCCATATACTAATAAGTACTCATTTAACCATAGCATTTATCAATCTACTATAAAATTACTACATAACAAGCCATGGTAAATTGATAAAAAATTTTGAAGATCAATGTAATAGGCACCGAGGTCAATTTTGTCTCTATGTTACTTCATAGTAACACTCACCTAACATGATTCTAACAATGGCAATGTATAAGTTAATGAAGAATATATCTTTATTAAGTAATCAAAAAGTCAATTTACTTTATCGATAACATTTACATTATACGAGTATGTACAAATTTTAACTATTTTGGAAGAATTTGAATATAATCATTAAAAATATTAATTCATTACAAGTAATATTGTTATAAATAAATAAATAATTATTTTATAGAAATACAAATATATTTTCTTACCATTAAATTCAACCCATAACCAATCTTAAGCATGCATTAAATCCTTTATTATCTTTGGATGAAACCTACTACGATATAGAGATATAAATCTACCACTAGTACTAAAAATCAACTCAAATGTAACTATAGAAATAGAAATGGCTAAAATATTTCTAGCAATTGTTTGTAAAATAGAATATTTTGATCTATTCACTTTTCATCAATTTAATATATCAAAATTTTCAATTCTTGAAATAACAAATTTATCTAAATAATAGAATAATTCATACTTAATGTGGCTAATACTAGAGCCCAAGTTTAGAAATAAATCAAAGCGTATCAAATGTGCTCCAATATTTGTGAAAAATGCTTCTAATTTGGATGATGAAGCAATTAATGGTTGAATTTTTGATTTTCTTCACTTTGCTTAGGTTTATATTGATAATCTTTCACCAAATCACAATAAAAGTTTCAAATTTTTTTAATCTTATTCTCACAATTGTCTCTATAACACAAATAAAAATAATACTATATCAAATTCATCTTCTATCATGGATCCAAAATAATTACAAGAACTATTAATCCATGAACTACACTATTATAATTATCAAACTTTGCAATCATCTTTCTAGTCATTGACTTGATTTCTTTGCAACTAGAATTCATCTACTTATAATTTAACAGTTTAATATAAAAAGATGTTTGGCAAAAAAAATTAGTTACTAGATATTTATTCCTAAAAAATAATTGACTCACCTTATAAAAATAATTTAGGTCTCTCGCACGTATCTTTTGTAAATTTTTAATCATTTCATTAAGTAAAGATATTTAATGTTGATTTTGTTGTTTCAAATAAAGAAAATCATCTTTGTAAATCAAAACAGTATAGTAAGAAAAGTGATCACGAAAAAGAAGGGACAACCACAAAACTACAAAATAAAAAGAGTAAGTTGTGAAAAATCGAGAATGTGAATAAAAAGAAAGATAAATGAAGAAACCAACACCACAGTAAGAATTAGCGTTAAATATTGTAAGGTACGCCATGACAACTAGAGATGATAGTAATTAGACTAGAATCAAACTAGGTATGACAGTCAAAGTTAGATGTTGAATCAAAATTACTAATTAGGTTTAGCCATCGAGCCAACTCAATGGTCAAACTAGGTTCAAAAACAATTAAGCTTGAGTTAATTATTGTACCAAACTCGTAGTTAGCCTTAAGTTTGTTTGTTGGACCATAGTTGGTAGTTAGACAAGTTTAGTTTCAATCATGTCAATGACGACAAGTATAAGCTACAAGTAGGATATTTAAAAGGCACTTGTGGGTGTTATCATTATTGGATTAAGTTGAAAAAGATACCAGTAAAACCAAAATGTACTAGTATTATACTATTAAGAAATATTAATACTACACTAATAAGAAGACCTACTCTAATAAGATTAAACCATACATAATAAAATTTGATTCTATTAATGGGATTCCATAAATATTAATGAGTAATGATCACCTTGTATGTACCCATTCACTAATGAGCACTCTTATGTATGTATAAATTTTCCCAAGCTTATGGTTCGTTTAAAGTAAACCATTTGAATCTATTAAAATACATCATATGTGTCAATCTATTTAGTTTACTATTTGACCTTATTTGGTTTACTAATTGACCCATGTTAGTAAACCTATAACTAAGAATCTCTTCAAAATATACCATGTAGTGAATTGGGCTCAATGTAACAACTCTTTATTACCATAGTTACCATAATAAATATTTTCAAGTCTTTGTGCATTACATTAATAAATTCAAACAAATTCAAATTATACATAAATAAAAGACTAGCTAAATACCATATAATCATAAATGAATGATCACAAAAATGTATGAAATTGTATAAATAATCATCAATACATATATAAGAGATTTGTGCTAGAACATTAACTCCAACACATTGATCTTGACTATAACCCATAAACAATAACCTATTATTGAGGTTATCACTAGAACTTTGAAGCCCCTAATCCGTTTCTATCTTGCAAAAATCATTGGAATACTAGTGCATCATGATCTAAGTTCATCTTGCAACTAGGTGTATGAGAATATCCCCAAAATCCAAGGCCAAGAATTTCAGTAAATAGTTCCCCAAAGAAACAAATCACGTGTAGGCATTTAAAAAGGCAAAATTTAGGCATTCGCATATGTCAATAATTAAACAAAAAGAAATTAATAATTGCATCATAGAAATTATTTAGATTCTTAATAGACTTTAACTAAAAATAAAATGATTTGATATCCAATAAATCTTACTAAAACATGTCAATATGTAATAATATAAGATAAACTCCTTAAAAGCCTAAATGTCAATAATCTTCTTATAAAAATGACATAGACACCTAAGTAATAAAAATATATATATATTAGTAATAATTGCCTTATAAAAATAATTTAGACATTTATGGACTTCTGATTAAAACTAAAATAATCTAGAATAAGTAATAAGCACCTTATAAAAGTGATCTAAATTCTCAGTAGACTCTAAGTAGTAGCAAATTTTTTAGACTCTTAGTGAAGATATATCAATAATAATAAACAGTAGACTCCTAACTAAAATATCTAAATAATAATAACCTTCTATAAAATTAATGAAACATTGAGAAAATTCAAAATTAATTGGTTTGGTAAAAGAAAATCTGAAAAATAGAAGCAAAAAAGTTATAAGGAACAAATTAATTTCTTATTATTCTTAAATGTACAAAACTTACAATTGACTATTTATACTACCAGTAGAATTATCTAGAATATTATGTAATTAATCAAACAAACTTTGTCTTAATAATAACATTATAGTTGGTAATCAATAACTTTTCTAACTAACTAATTTTTGCTAAGCTAACTAACAATAACCAACTTTAACAACCTTAAATGCCTCAACAAATTCAGCATATTCTAATTACTCATAATCAACATCCTTAATGCTCACAAACTGTAAAAGCTCAACTAATAAACTACCACCAATGATTAGCCAATAATTAATATCTTCTCATTTTTCTTTAAGCTAAAATTCAGGAAAAAAATTTAAGTTTGTCACAAAATATAAATTACTAGGAATAACCTAAAACTCACTTAGAACGTAATAGATATCTAATTTTTTTGTTAAGAACCTTATCACTAGCATAATAAGTATCTAGCACAATGTGTTTAGTTCTAGTATGAAAAATAGAATTTTGTGCCAAGATAATAGTACTTTGAGTTTCACACTAGAGTATAGGCACAATAGAATAGGAAATTTGAAGTTCACAGAGCAATGACAATAAGCAAGCAATATCAGAACAAGTAGAAGCTAATGATTTGTACTTAAATTTCAATACTAGATTAGGATACAACATGTTACTTTTTAAAAGACCATGATACAAGATTACCACCAACATATACTATATAGTCACCAAGTGATTTTCGATCATTTAAATCACATGCCTAATCTATATTTGAAAATGCCATAATATTAGAGTTACCAGCAGAACTAAATTATAGACTTAAAAAAGATGTTTCCTTCAAGTATTAAAGAAGTCTTTTGCAAGCTTGCCAATACTTAACAATTGGACAAGCCAAAAATTGACTTGTTGACAACAAAGGCAATCTTAAGCCTTGTTAAAGTCACATATTGAAGATGGCCTATCTTGTAAAATAAAAATCTTTAAATGCATCACTATTATCTTTTGTAAGTTTGACACGTAAAGTCATTGGAATAGAATAAGCTTTACAATTTATCATATTTTCTAGATTAAGAGCTCTTTGATGTACTTAGTTTAAGACAAATGCAAACCATTATCATTATAAAAGAATTAACAAGGCTTGTTATCAAAATATCATCCATATATATGAGAATAATAAGCATGGATGCAAATGTATGCAAACAAAAAAAGATGTACCCATTTTAGAGTTTTGAAAATTTCACTAAAGTAGTGTAAATTTCAACTAATCATACTAGACTCAAGGAGCTTGTTTGAAGCTATAAAGTGCCTTTTTTAATATACATAATTGAGTAGAAAATTAAGGATCAATAAAGCCCTCATGTTAAAGCATATAAACAATCTCTTTTAATAGCTTTCGTTAAAAAAAAACATTATTGATATTAATTTTTCCTAATCACCCATCCATACATGACTATTAATGTAATACCCCAAGCCCAAATACCTAAGCCCAAATTCTTTAGTTTTGGCCTATGTCCTTTAGTGTGTGTGTGTGTGTGTGTGTGTGTGTGTGTGTGTGTGGATAAGTATGAATTAAGATTAGAAGTCATGAGAAGATTTTAAAAGTCCTGAGAAGAGAGAAGAAGGAAAAGAAAAAAGAGGAGAAGAAGAAAGAAAGAAAGAGAAAGAAAGAAGAAAAAAAGAAAAAATAGAGAAAAAGAAAACAAGAAGAAAAAAAAAAGAAAAAAGGGAAGAGATAAGCAATTTAGAAATAAGGAAAAATAATTTTAAGGTAATATATTTATTTTTGCTTTATTTTAGAAATAAAAATATTTATACTTAATGTATAAGTTGTTAAAAATTAAAGAAACTAAGTCAATTTTATTTTTGTAATTTAAAAGTTAAGATTACTACTATTCTAAATTTTTGAACTCTAAATTAATAGATTTTGAACTGAATTTGATAATTTAATCAAAAAAATTCTTAAGAATTATGAAAAATTAGGTAAACATATGTGAAATTTTAATTGGGGGTGAAAATATAAATATTATAAAATTTTACATTATTTTGTAAATTAAGAGGTTTATTTACAAGTAGTTAAAAAAAATTTATTATAATAAAATTTATTATAATTTAATGTAAGATTGTAAATTTTAAAAAAATTTCGACCTTGAATATAAATATTTGTGATGTATTTTTTATAATTATTTATATTTTAAGGACTTTTTATAATTTATCATTATTAATAATTTTATTTTAAAAGTCAGAATTTTTAAAATTTTCGAGACCAAATTTTAGTTTAATTTTAGATTGAAGATTTATTTATAAACAGTATAAGTTATTAGTTCATTTTAATGATTATGCATTTATTTTATAAAATAATATTAGGTGGTGAAAGGGAGAGGTAAAAAAAACTAGAGGAGGCATAAAGATACTAATTTCTTTTGATTCATGTAAGCAATCATATATAATTAAATATTTTTAAGTTTAAAAATTGAAAAGTAGGGTTTTATATTAAATTATTATGAAAAAAATAAAATGAATTTATTTATAGTATGCAAATCTTTTAAATTAAAATGAATATTAATATGTCATTTTGAAAGTATAATCTAAAAATTTATATTATAATAATATGATTACCATTTTGTCCTATTTTGTATAAATTTTTCAAGAATTTAGCAATGTTATTATTGTTAAATTATGTTTTTGATATTTAAAATATTGTAAAATAACATGAGTAAATTGTTTTATTATTATTATGTATGATTAAATTATAAAATAGTGTATAACTTTTTATTAGCATTGGTGACTATGGACTTAATTTCAATCTCACAGTAAAAGCCTATAAACTTAAAATCATAGATAGCGGTATTTGGTTATAAAACCCTAAAATACACTAGTTACATATTTTTTAGACAGCAATGCCTAAAAATAGTGTTCTAAAATTATGCATTATACATATTAATAACTAATTACATTGTTATTTTATTATCATTATCATTATTTATATTTATGTATATTTATTTATGACCTGATTAATTAGAAGTATAATAATTTTTAATTTTTGTAAAAACTCTCAGTTATATATGAGTATTTACAGAACTTTAACTCACTTCCTACTTTTCAAGTTCTTTTAAAGTAGATAAAAATTAGGTGAATATGGAAAAAAAAATCTCATCCTTTTGTTAAATATATTTTGAAAAAATATTTTTATTATGTAT
The DNA here is from genome assembly GCA_032402905.1 of Khaya senegalensis. Classification (NCBI taxonomy): domain Eukaryota; kingdom Viridiplantae; phylum Streptophyta; class Magnoliopsida; order Sapindales; family Meliaceae; genus Khaya; species Khaya senegalensis. The sequence goes on along the minus strand of CP135545.1, from coordinate 3,367,853 downwards.
ATCGTATTTATCATAAAATTATAAGCAAATTAAAAATTGTACATATTTAGTTAAAATAATGTATTAAATTTTGATATGATGAATTATGGTGGTGGTAGTTTGAAATTTTATATAGAATATTATGAGTGTTAGAGGAGTTGAAAATTTACATGTTTACATTTATAATGCTTATGTGGTAGGAAAACCTCTGCCAGTAAGTTCAAAACTACAATCTTTTAGTTTAAGTCATTTTAATAAACCTTAAATCACAAACCCAAATTTTAGAAGTGTGACAGCTTGGTATCAGAACTTAGATTATAAATACTATAGACATTTTGTTATAGTTTGCTATCAATTGTAATATAATATAGTATCTATTTCGTTATTATGCTTTAACTATTATGAATTATACCATACATTTTAATATGTCTAATAATTATAGAGAAGTCGTGTCATCTTCTTCACAAGAAAAATGTGGGTTTAGGAGATTTAGTCAAACGATGCAAGAATTTGTTAGTACAATTCGTGGTTTTGCAAAGAATGGACTATCAGATCGTAGTGAGAATACTAAAGTTAGAAGTACGTTAGAATTGAGTAAGTTTAAAAAATTAAATCCACTAACTTTTAATAAAAAAAAGTCAACCCATTGGTTGCTGGGGAGTAGATTGGACAAATGGATTGTAGTTACTTAAAAAAATTTGGATTAAACTTGCATTTTTCAGTTTGTTAAAGATGCCAATTTTTAGTGGAATGCTATAAGAATTTTTAGGCATGATAAAGAATACACTTATAAGGCCTTCTTGAGTAAATATTCTTTTAAAGTATTTCATGATACTATGTTAAATAAGTTTATACATCTAATTCAAAGTAATATGTTAGTGTCGTAGTATATAACCAAGTTTGAAGCCTTGAGTCATTTTATTACTTCTCTAGTTTCAAAGGAGAAAGATAAATCAAAAGATTTATGAAGAGGTTGAAGTCATCACTTAGACATGCATTAATCATACTTAACCTTAAAAAATATCCCAAGGTAGTAAATCGTATCATAATGATTGAACAAGATGAGAAAAAAGTGAAGCAAAGCATAAAGGAATCCAAAAAAAGAAATTTTGAATAGAAACTATCAGGATAAGGCAAGAAGAGGTAGATAAAGAGTCAATCCACATCTCAAAATACTAAAAATTTTCGTATAACTACTGACTTTATTTTGAGTGTGGGCAATTGGGTAATTACAGAAATTCATATCCATGCTTAAGGCGAGCTTAAAGTCATGTAGTTAGTTTTATAATTTTAACAAAATAAACAGCTGTAATAGAGACAAAATAAGTAGTCATCTCAAAAATCTTAACAATCACAGAGCTATACTACACTAAAGAACTAGAGTAAGGCTTTTGCATTTACACGAAAAGTAAATTAATCAAATCATATAGTTGTAGAAGGTACTTATATTTTATTTAATACCAGAATTAGAGTTTTGTTTGATTTTGGTGTTGCTTATTTTTATATCTTTAAATCATGTATCTTCCTTAAGTTTAGAAATTAAATCTTTAAAATCAGAATTATTAGTTGAAATGCCTGTCTAGCTTAAATTACAAACCCAAATTTTAAGGACGTGACAATTAAGCTAAGAATTATCTTTATAGTTGAAGCTTTAACAACAAAGCTATATATATTGAAAAAATCAATGCATGATGCCTAATTAAAACCTTTATCAACTAATATAATTTTATATTTAGAGACTAAGTTATCTGAATTACTTGATCTTGAACACTTGCTTGTCACCTATAAGTTTGTAATACGATGAAAATGGAACTAAATCCCAAGTATGAGCTTTTGTAAGGCATCGTATTCCTCTTGCATAATTGACTTCCAAATGGGAATACTTAAAGTTTGCTTTGCAGATGTAGGTTTAATAGAAGATAAAGTAACAACAACACAAGTTTTTAGTTTAAAAATACCATTTTTGGACCTATTAACCACTTGATGAACATTTTGAGTTATTATATTAGTAGAAATATTACGAAAATGAACTAGTAAAGATATCAATTGAGTGTTTTGAGAAAGAGCTATACTTTAAGGAGTAGAAGTGGCTGGTGGAGAAATGTTAAAGAGGATAATACAAGCTGTTATGGCTAGATCATAAGAATAATAGAAGAAAAACCTGAAAAAATTTTAAAAGTAAAACAAGTAGAATTATTTAAGGACTTATAAGGAAAAAAAAAAAAAACTCATTAAAAGTAACATGTCTTGCAATATAGACTTTATCCAAAGATGAAGACATCTATAGCCCTCATGTAAAAGACTATATCCAATGAATGTACATTTAGAGTTGTGAAAATTCATTTTATGATTATGATAACTTTAGTGATAAGGAAAACGTGCACAGAAAATACTCTAAGCATTGAATAATCAAGTACAAAATGAAATAACACTTCATAAGAAGAAAGACCATTAAGAATAGAAGAAGGAATTTGATTGATAAGTAAACAAAAATATGAAAAGACCCCCACAAAAAACAAAAAGGCATTGAAGCTTGAGCAAGCAAAGTCAATCCCATATCTGATATAGTTTTGTGTTTTCTTTCAATAAAACCATTTTGATAATGAATATATAAGCATAAAAACCTATGTTAAATTCCATTGCCTTCAAAAAAATCAGAGAATGTAAGAAATTCCTTACTAAAGTTAGATGTCAAGGCTTTGATAGAACAATTAAGTTATTTTTCAACTAACAACTTAAATTGTTTAAAGATGGACAAAGCCTTGTATTTGAGTTTCAAAAGAAAAATCTTGATTTACTTGCTAAAGTTATCCACAATCTCAAAATAGGATCTAAACCCTTCTTTTGAAAAAGTAAACGAAGGTCCCCAAAAATCAACATGAAATAGTATCCCAAAAATCTAGCTTATAACTTTTGCCATACCAAGAGGCATCACAAAAATCAAGAACAAAAACTTTAATTATCATACATTTGGTATTACAATGTTTAAGAATGATTTGAATTAGGTGTCCAAACCTTTAATGTAAAACATCAATTATTTCTAACTTGGGTAGAATAGAAGTACCAAAAACGTTTAAGTTATCTAAACTAATAGAGAAGTAAGAACAAGAAATATTTAAGCACTTATTACAACAAGAATCTTTAGACAAATGATTTAAAGAGGAAAGCATAGAAACAAGACTATTGACAGGAAACTAAAAACTATGAGGAATGATTAAAGAACTTAAAACTAGTTGTAGCAGTAACTTATATAGTTCCCTAGAAGCCACTTCTTTCAACAACATTTTCTTCATTCTCTTGTCCTTATAACACAAAAATTACCAATGGATTCAGCAACATTATTGCCAGCAATGAGCCATGAAACAATAATTAAATTCTTATTAATACCTAGTACAACTAATATATTCTTTAAATGAATTGATGAACATGAGTTTAATGAAGTAATTGTTACTTTGGGATATAAAACTTTTGAACCTATGTGAGTTATATTAAGACCAACTCAACTCCACTCTTAACAATTAAGTTCTCAGTACCTTTAAATTTACTTTGTAAAGAACTGTTCTTGAACTTATTGGTTAAATGGTAAGTGGCACCATTATCCAAGTACTACCATTCACTTGTTGCACCTTCATTTTAAGCACTTTCAATATATGCAACCTTGTTGGTTGAGTTATTGTTCTTGTTATAAGCTTAAGGATAAGCCTGTTGTTGTAAAATATTTGAAAATTGTGCCACATAATCTTTATTATACTTGTGGAAACAAATGCTAACTATATGACCAAGCTTACTACTCATTTGACATATAGGCTTAAAGCCTCCTCTTCCATTCAACCATGATCTTTTAGCTTGATTACTTTGATTCCTCTACCTCTTCCATTAGCAAAATTGTTTCCAAAATTATGAAATTTTTAACCTCCATTTTTCTTCTAAAATCCACTAGCCTGAAAATAATTTGCTTAAAAAATGACCTTGAGTAGCTGTTGCATTAGTAGCATTTTGCTATTGAATTCAATGCTCATAAGTTACAAGCATCGAATACATTTATATAAGCCTACTGATTCACTTCTGGCTATTATATTTATAACAATCTATTCATATTTAGGTCCTAATCCACCAAATAAAGTGTAAAATCATCATCGTTAAAAGGAGATCCAACAACTGTTATTAGATGATTTGAAAGATTTTTCATTTTGATGAAATAATCTATCATAGCCATGCCTTTCTTTTTCATCGTCTAAAGCTGAAATCATAACTGAAGTATTTGAGCCTTTGTTTGAGATTTGAATTGCTTTTTAAGAGCTTTTTGGACTTCAAAAGAATATTTATAATCAATCACAAGTTCAATGATAGATTCAGCCATGGAAGACATCAGCCAATCGAAGAGCAATTGGTCATGTCTTTTCCACAATGTATAATCTTGATTCTTAATCAATGATCCATTTGTTGTTCCAAATCTAAGATAAGAAGGACATACACAATCTTCACTTATGAAATTTTTTAAAGCTATTGTCTCTAATTGAAGGTAATACTTGCAATTTTTAGGTAAAAAAATTTGATCTATCCAATTTGATTGCAATCACAAAAGAGAATATCGTGTTTGTATTAGCTATTGAGAGTGAGAGATTAGTGCTAGCCAATTCTAGTTCTGATACAATGAGAAAATTCAAAGTTAACTTGTTTGGTAGAAGGAAAAATAAAGAAAAGGAAAGAAAATTTTATGAAGAACGAAATTGATTTCTTATTGCTTTTTCAATGTACAAAACTTACAATATCATACTACTTATACTATCAGTAGAATTATCTACAATATCATCTAATTAATTAAATTAACTTTATCTTAACAACAATATTACAGCTGGGAATCAACAACTTTTCTAACTAATTTTGCTAAGCTAACTTACAATAACCAACTTTAACAGCCTTAGCCACCTCAACAAATCCAGCACATTCTAGCTACTCGTGATCAACATCCTCCATGCTTAGAAACTGCAGAAGCTGAACTAATAAACTGGCGCCAATGATTAACCAGTAATTAATATCTTCTCAGACTCTTGATAGATTTTTAACTAAAATATGTCAGTAATCAAAATACAATTGCCTTAGACTTTCGGTAGACTCTTGACTAAAATATGTCTATGTCAATAGTAATAGATAGGAGACTATTAAATAAAACATGTCAATAATAATAAAATTATATACTCTAATTAAAAAATAAATTAAAAAAAAATCTAAACTCTTGAAAGAATCTTGACAAGAACATGAAAGTAATCAAAAAAAATAAAATGACCTACTCCTCAATAAATCATGCTAGTAATCATAGACGTTGGGGTCGCGTAAGTTGCTCCTTCGTTACACTTTGCCGAATATTTGCACAACGGTTGCAGTAGCTTCTATCCTCTGCTGCTTGTCAAAAGGAAAGTCTTTTCCTCACTCATTACTGAGTTCCATTATTAAGGAAAAAGTCTACTCTGAAATCAATGATGTAGCAAAAACATAAAAGGGAAATAGGATTTGACATAAACGATGAAAATTAAATAATGAACATTGACAAACTTTTATACTACAAATCCTAAAAGACAATTCTTGCATTTTATATTAATAAAATTGGTTAACTTTATCTTGTAATAATTATAAATTTAAAGTCAGATAATCTCAATTGAAAACAAAATTTTACTAGATAGCAAGTAAAACGCTCAATTATAATCCCAATTTTTGTCCAACATGAAGTCAAGGTGGCCAACAATTAGAACTTCTTCAAAAAAATAATAATAATTCTGGCTCACTTTTGTTGGATACTTATTATCCGCTATTAGATCATGTATAGCCAATTAAAGTGTGTGTGTGTGTGTGTGTATTGATCGTCATGGGTTTGGCGTCATATGAGATCACCAATTCTCTAAAGAGATATTAAAGTAATATAATTTTATGCAAATTATTGTGTATAGTGACGAGAAAGTAACCTAACCTTCGATGCTATGCTCAGTTGCTTTAAATCCACCGGCTAAATTGTCCTAATCCATTTCTTCTTTATTTATTAATTATAATAAGGCCAAGCGTGTTTGGGTCTGTATCTATCCATTGTGGCAATTATGAAACTTGCATAATTATTGTTGGCAATTGACTTATATTACATAATTATCCTTTTTATATATTCTCATAGGAATACGTGGCTTCATTAGATATCGTTAGTTTTGTTGTTGTTGTTGTTCTAAGAGACAAGCAAAAATATCAATCCCAAAATTTTGATGTAACCTTTGAAGCTTTCAACCAACTCATGACACATAGGTGTGAAGTTTGTTAATTATCTCCATGTATGCTTTGTGGGTTTTGTTTTGTTTTTACTTGATATAAGGTGTACTCGTTTATCCAATTCCTTTGATGGTAAATAATTTAGATTGTGTTATATTTTGATATAATTTAATTAAATTTTTGTATTTTAGTGGTCTAATTTGATTCATATCTTAAAGACGCCTTTTAATTTTAAAATTTTTACAACTTTCTTTTTCTTTTAATTTGTAAATTGGACAAGTATTTCAGCCAAACCAAAACAAAACAAATAATAGCATAAGAGGTAGCAATATTTTTATATAAACTATGTGGGACAAATTGATATGACACTATTTTGTATTTGTCACATGTAAATAAATAGTTCATATAAAAAATTTGTGATTCATAATATTATTTTTTAAATTAATATAATGTACATTTTATCAATTTATGTGTACACGCAAGCTAAGTTTGTATGTATATTAAAATTAAGATCTAATTTTGTGGAGTATATGAATATAACTATTGAATTAAATTATAATATATATTTAACGATGAAGTGATCTAATTTAAAGTTAAGATTGTTATGAAATAAAATTACTAGATTTAACAGAAAAAAGAATTAGTAATAAAATTAATATATATTAAATAACTCATCTACTTTGTTATTAAATTAAATAAAAATATAATATGATTTAATTTTATTGATAATCAAATAACAAAACCTAATGTGAATATTCATTCATACACATGGACCCCCTTGAATTCACGAGTATAATATAATTTTGAGAAAGAGTTTGATAGCTACAACATTTTTAATTAAACCTAACCTAAGGGAGATTATGATCATGTGCATTATCCACATATCAATCCATCTTCCAAGATATTCATTACCCAAAAGATACCCATAACTCACTTTCAAGATTCCTAACTATGACATTATTTATTTTTTATTATTATTCCCTTAATGCATATCTATGCCAAGATTCAGTCCCCATCTCATTCATATATAGTTTTCATTAATTTACTAAATTATTAGTATCTACCCACATTGATGACGTGAATCTCCATATTGCTACGCTACTTGTTTTTAAACTAAAACATTTATTCATATTCTCCAATATATGCGTGTCCCTGTGGCAATACTATAATCCTCCAAGTTTTTAAATAATTTACACAATATTTTATGCACTAAATCTTACAATTAAAATTAAATTTATCATATCTCATATTGAATATTGTACAAGAACCAAACTTGTATATACATGAACATCATATATTATTGTTACACCATTATTTTGAATCAAACTTATATATGCATAGTGGGATAAAAATTCTTAATACAATAATTTTATTGTTACATTATTTAATTTTTTTTTAAAATTTGAGATTAATTATATTTTCTAACTTACGTATTATATGTTAAAATTATAAAATTATTTTGTTGTATACAAAACTTGCTAGTAACTATACTAAAAATATATGAAAAAATAAATAAATAAATGGTAATCGGCAATATCCTATGTCCCTTTCCTCATAAGGGAAGGGATTCAATCCTTCGAAAAAGTAAAAGTAGAATGAATTATTGTTTTTTCATAGATATTTTGGTTCTAAATATCCTAACTCAATTATACTTTGATAATTTAATAATAATAAGATTAAATTTTGTTATAATAATCTAAATTAAACTCTAGTATCTAATTAGATATGGTAATATTTAAAATATAAATTTTATTCATATAAAATAAACGTAGCAATATTATATATATTATTATAATATATATATATATATATAAAATATAGTGATATAATGTTATCTTATTTGTTTAATGAGTTTATAAAAAACTTGTATATGTAATCATACTTGACTAAAACTATTTAAAAAAATACTACAACTAAAAACTATTAAAAAAATTATATCACATTAAAAGTTATTATAAAAATTATTTATCTCCCGAAAATGTTCAAGATGTACTAATTCTACATAATTGACTATATTGTACTTAATATAAAGTAGACTTAACTTTTTTTTTTTCACAAAATTTAATATATCTTATACAAAAATTTGAAATAATGAAATTTAAATTTATTTTAATTTTTTATTATTTATTTTAAATTTTTTATTAATTATTTTAAAATTTATATAATAAAAAAAAATTAAATATATCTTATCTTCCATGTGACCTAATGCTACACATGAAATATATCTACCAAAAAGTGGGTTAGGTGGGAAAGGGGAAAAGTGACTAGGACAACTTTTCTGGAATTTTCCATGAAGCAAAGCAGGCGAGGGGACCATCCAAAAAAATACGACACGTGGTGGCGGCTGATACTTAGGTCTGAACGAGCGTGAATCACGATTTGATACTATGTTTGGGCGATACGATATGTTGCCCCCAATTTATCATGATCTCGTGTTGTTCCAATGTATTCCTTATATGAGAATAAAGCAAATGAAATTAGAACGACATTTTATATTTAAAAATTTCCAATAATATTGGACAACAACGGTGCCACGTCATAATGTTTGCGTTGTTTCGGCTTTTTAGTTAAAGATGCTATTTATTTAAAAGGAAAAAATCAAACAAAGAAATATAATAAAAAGACTAACTTTTCTATTTAAATTAAAATCATTTAATATTTAACACACTTTATCAATTTAACATTAACTCATACTAAATTTAAGAATTTAAATTAATATAAAACAATACAATTATCAAATAAAATATTATTGTTACACCTAAAATATGTTACGAATAAATTAATTGCTATAGTATAAATTAAAGTATTAAATTCACAAAAAAATTAATTATTAATAAATAAAAATTATAACATAAAATAAGTTAAAAATAAATAAATTTTATCATTAAAAAATTAAAATAAATAATAATTGAATTGAAATAAAATTGATAAGATAAAATAAAATGTAGAGATTCACCTAATTGTTATGTTTATTTTTTTACCAATTATTGATACTTATCTATTACTCAATTGTATGTTTTACATCTCAAATAAACAATAGGATAATATGAACTTTAAAGCTTAATGATGAAAACTAATGTTTTTATATTGAAAAAAACATATTTTTATTGAAGAATAATTGCAACCAATATTCATTCTTACAAGTTATCCAAAATCGGCAACATATCAAGTGACAATATTGTAGTAGAAGATCAATTCATAACATAGATTTGTCATGAACAATCATATTCCAACAAGTTGTAATTAAAGCAAACATGATTAATCTTATATAAAGCCTTGAAAACAAATATTATTACAATCACCAATAATAAAAGTATTTATCTTAAGAACAACTCAAACCTTAAAAACATTCTAGAAATAAAGGAAAGGAATACGAAAAAAAGCTTCACATTAGGATCTTCTCCATATTTTGTTTATCTCTTAACCTTACTTACAATCCATCCTCTCTATTTCTAAAGAGAGAATGAGAGATTTGAAAGTTGAAGTTTCTCTTTTGGAATTTTTTTTTTTAAAAAAGTGGGCTCCCGCAATGTAAGAATGAGGTCTTATTTATACCTAACACTAAAATGAGTAAAAAGGGTCAAAAAAATTTGAATTTGGGTTCTTCTGAATGCGTAGCTTCTACCTTTGGGCGCCTAGACACTCAAGCCTAGGGTCATAGCATGGAGGCAGCGTGGGCGCCTGTCTTTGCCCCTTAGGCGCTGGTCCTTGGGTGCCCAAGCGCTGGCCCTGAAGTCTCAGAAAAAAGAAGCTTGGCTGGCCATTTGGGCGCCCAGGCTCCGAGCTTATTGTCCATCGATCATTTTGCATGCTAAACTCCTTCCATCATAAGTCCAAATTATTCGAGCGCTTCCATTTATCAAATATAAATCTAACAAAAACTAAAATGAGCAAGATATATGCAATTTCATATTCCTTGAATTTCGATAGAAAAACAATGTTTTCGAGCTCTTTATATTTTGAATGTCAACTCATATATACACTTAATTATGCATTTTTATACTCTTATTAGTAATTTAATATAATATGAATAATAAACGTGTCAATAAGCATGTCAAATTTATATTAATTAATCTTAACATAAAAATTAATTTATACATAATTAACTAATCATATCATACTAATCGATTTGTATTTTTATAGTTTTTAATTTTAAAAATTTTAGTTATATTTATCATATTTTAAAACTTATTTAGTTATATTACTAAAAAATACAAATATAATATATTAAATGATAATATAATTATAACTCATTTAATCATTTAATAATATATTAAGATTTTAATTTTTGACAAGGATATTAAACAAGTCGAATATTTATTTGATATAATATGAATATGAAATGACTATTTAAATTGCCAACGCTAAATTTGGATCTTAGTCTTATACAAATTAATTACTGCTACTTTAATTATAAATAATGAAAAAAAATTTGAAATTATTGAAATTAGTCTCACAATTATTTGTTGATGAATAGTAATAAACCATTTTAATAATTATATTAGGGATAAAAATATTAATAATAAATTTAAAATTTATAGAAATTTTGTTACATATATATTTGTAAACATATTAACGTGTTTTTTGCAAATAAATTATTTTTTTAGCATTTAATAATATATAAAACTAAGAGTTAAAATATCTTTTGATTCACTGTTCTTTTTCTTTCCCACTTACTTTTCATTAAATAAAGCTTTTTGAGATAATATAGAAACTGTTTACATACTGAGAACATTCATAAAAAGGGGTTGTAATTATATTTGACACGTTTTCTTTTATTGAAATAAGTTACAGCGTTTAACAACAGATGAAGTAGTGAATCAAATTTCTTTTAATTCACTGTCCTTTTCATTCACACTTTATTTTGTACCAAATAAATATATGAAAGATATTGTTGAAATTGTTAATAAAGCATCGATAAGAATGTTAATAATTAGTGATAATCAATTTATGGTAGGGAGGACCATGGTACCTTGCTCTAAAATGTTTCTTATTTTAAAGAATTTTGGGATTTTTAATTATTATCAAATTAGTCCTCATGATTTCTTAAAATAATATTTATATCCATCACTCTTATCAAATTAGTCACCATTATCCTTCTTTTCAGCAATAATCTGAGTGTTGGACTTAGACATGCTCTAATCTTTAATTCATGAATAAATTTAGAATAATAAATTGATTTGATTTGGAATTGTATTAATAAAAATTTATGTATTTTGAAATTGTGTCAATTAAGTCCATAATAATAAATCATCTTCCTTTTCTTTTCTTTTTTTATTATTTAGGGCAAGAAGGATGGAAAGAAATTATTTTATTTTATTTTTAATAAATAAAATTACCTAATGAGTTCCAATTCACAAACTTTTACAATTTATAAATTTAATTGTCACTTTTATAAGAAATTCTATAAATTAAGCCCCTCATCACAAATCTTTTATTTTAGGCCATTCAAATGAAAAATAATTAATGTATATTTTTTTTAATGAATAATAATAATTTTAGAGTTTCAATATAGTAGATAACTTACTGCTTGTAAATTTAGTTGTTACTTTTGTAAAATTATAGGGACAAATTTGATAATAATTTTTTTTATAAAACCCTTTTAAAATAATAATACAATTTTTTTTTTAAAGACTATTCTTATAATCAAGTTTTACTAAGAGTTTATAGAATACTATGAATATTATAATGACAATATTGGATTATCCACGCTAGATGGACTGAAATCTATTCGCCAATGCTAGGTAAGGTTAGTTGGCTTACATTACATGATTGTTGATGAAGATTGAGGATAGGGACTAATTTAGTAGATTTGGTAAACCTTTGGACTCAAATACTACTATTATTAATTACAAGGACTAATATGATAATAAAAAGGACCATTGTTACTCAGCAGCCAGAGCAGAGGATCGTTAACAGAGAACCAAGTCATCTTCATCAGTTATTTTTCTTGACTCCTAAGAAACGAAAGAATTTCATTGTCAAAATACGGATTTCGCATTTCACTCATCAATATATCGTGTCCGAGATTTTGGATTTTGCCCCAACTTAATACGAAAAATTAAAATAATATATATATATATGAATAAAAATAAAGAAACACCACCAACACCAGGTGAAGCAGAAGCAAAGATACAAAGCAGCAACAACGACACTGACTTTTACGTCTGCCTTAAAATTTGCTTCTCTGTACAGCAGCAGCAACAGAGAAAAAAAAAATAAAAAACACATCGTTAAGGCAAAGAATAACAGAGCAAGAACAATCTGATCAGTGTCTGATTGCAAACTGAGGAGAACTACTGATGGGTATTCTGTACGACGACGTTGTGATCATGAGACAACCGGAGAAAGAAGGAGACCCGAGTGTGATAACCGTCAACTGTCTTGATAAAACTGGTCTCGGTTGTGATTTGTGTCGCATCATTCTCTTCTTTGGTCTTAGCATTGTTAGAGGAGGTCAGCCCAAATGATTGTATTTTGTATTCAGGGTATTGTCATTAATCAATTTTTTCTGCTGAGAAAGTAATGGAAAAAAGATTTTGAATTTGGAGGAAACAGGAAGGTAAAATGTTAAATTTCCCCCCAATTTTCTCTTCCTTTCTCAGCAACAAACTGGAGTCTGTTATCTTTACCTCTCAAAACTTTTTTATAGCAAGTATGGATGTCTGTATTGATGTTCAAATTCAAATTCCACAGAGGTGTGATGGGTCTTTAAGTTTTTCACGAATTTTGAGAAAGAATAATAAAGGACTTGAGATTTTATTAATTTCAAACAAAGTGATAGATTTTCATTTTTTTAATATGTAAAGAATATTTATTTGAATTTTGTGTGGTGAAGATGTATCTACGGATGGGAAATGGTGCTACATCGTGTTTTGGGTGCTTGGAGATCCCCAAACTAGATGGGCTTTATTGAAGAAGAGACTGGTGGGGGCATGCCCGTCTTGTTCTTCAGCATCTGGGATTTTCTACTACCGCTTAGAAACGCAATCGCCAAAACCTCCTGATGTGTTTCTCTTGAAGCTTTGTTGTTATGATCGAAAAGGCCTTTTGTATGGTACTTTTTTTTGCTTTTCTTTCAGTGCCTGGGTTAAATTTCAATTTTATGTTTCTGGATATCTAAAGTTTGTTTGTCTAGACATTTTACATTTTGACAGATCTCCTGGTTTGTTTTGATTGTGCATAGTTATTCCAAAATTGAATTCGGATTCTGGTTTGCTAATTAATAAGTTTTCTGGTTTGTTTTTATTGTGCTTTAATCCTTTGATTCATATGGTTTTGATTGTTATGAGAAAATGAAAAAGAGAACTTTGGAATCTTTCAATGGCCTTTTCAACCCCTTATATCTTGATGGATTCTGGAATTTCAGATGCTTTCTTATTCTGTGGTTAGAAAGAAGAAATTACATTCCTCCTCCGCCTTTGCTGATTTTTAGATTGGTCACTTTTGATACTATGACAATTTAAGTACCATATCCATCATTGCTTTTTGGAGGAATCTTTATCCTTTTTTTTTTCAGCAGATGTCACTGGGGTTCTTTGTGAGCTAGAGCTGACCATAAGGAAAGTAAAGGTATCTACCACGCCAGATGGGAGAGTGATGGATCTGTTCTTCATCACAGACACCAGGTTTTGCTTTCTTGTAATATTTCCTCAAGCTCAGTGTATAATGTATATTCTTCTATTTTTTTGACAACTAGGTTTGCTTTCATTAACTAGCTACAGTTCCGATGTTATTGAGGTTGCATATTATGTCCCCTGACTGCAAAGAATACAATTCTTTGAAATGACTACAACTATGTGAAATAGCTTCCATGTACAAATTCAAGATGCATCTCCTTTAAATTGGATATTTGTGTAGTGGTGTACAAATATAATAATGTTATAGGCTGACCGAGCAGACTGTCCAATTGACTAACATCCAGCAGCACCTATTTCATGCTAATAGATATCACTCCGGTCAAATGGTTCATCTGGAAAAGTCAATCATATTGTGACAACATTCCTTGAAAATTAATTTGATCGCTCACAAGTAATATTGCTTCATTGGAAAACTCTGAAGTTTGATTTAAAGGGCAGATAGTAAGTCAATTGGTTCTTAAATTACAGAAATGTACACTTTTTCATTTGCTTCTTTCGTTTAACTGTTTTATTGGGACATAATAGGATGTAAATATTGCTCAGTTCTTTGAGGTGGTAAAAGGATGTTTTGTATTTTGTTATTAACACAGATGTAGGAAGATTCCGAGCCCACCATAAAATCCATAGAGCTTTTCTTTTGTAAAAATTGGTTCACGTTGATCTTTCTTCCCCCAAAAAACTAATATACTTCTGAATATTGTGTCTTCATCAGGGAACTTCTACATACAAGGAAGAGACAGGAGGATACACATGAGCAGTTAAAAAACATTATGGGTAATGCCATGATAAGCTGTGATATAGAAATGGAAGGCACTGGAATTGCTGCCTGCTCTCAGGCATCTACATTTCTTCCATCTGCAATCACTGAAGACATGTTCCATTTAGAAATGCCTGAAGAACTCCCTTGTGGTTCACTCACTTCTAGCAATGTTTCTGTTGTAATGGACAACTCGCTGAGTCCTGGACACACTCTTGTCCAAATAGTCTGCCGGGATCACAAAGGTCTTCTTTATGACATAATGAGAACTCTAAAGGATTACAATATGCAGGTAAATCAACCAATAATATGACACTTTAATAATGCAGTGAATCTGACAAAGTAATGCACTGTTGTTTCTTGTACTTTATGCATCATAGGCAGCTGTCTTTACCCTGTTAAAGGAAAGATTTTGTCAGGTATTATTATTGCTTGAAACATCTGCAATTCCAATTAACATGCAGTTGGTAGTATTTGAAATCCATTTCTTTTGGTTGGCTTGTAATATGTTTTTAAAATCATCAACCTGATTAAATGGCGAGAATCCAAGGCTTCTATTAGTTGTCCTCTTAATTGACCTAGTTATTGGGAGTTATTCTTGCTGCGCTCACATTTTTGGTATGCTTCACTTCCAAGAATGTGGATCACATTCACTTGATCAAATGCTTAAGAAAAATTTAAACAGAATATGAAATCTGGTTTCATATTATTAACATCTAATATTTATCATTAAGCAGATTTCATATGGACGCTTTTCTACAAAACAAAGAGGAAACTGTGAGATTGACTTGTTTATCATGCAAGCTGATGGAAAAAAGATTGTTGACCCCAGCAAGAAGGATGCATTATCCTCGCGTCTGCGGATGGAACTGCTTCAGCCTCTCAGAGTAGCTGTGGTCAGCAGAGGTCCTGATACAGAGCTTTTGGTTGCAAATCCCGTGGAGTTATCTGGCAAAGGCAGGCCTCTTGTGTTTCATGACATCACCCTTGCTCTCAAGATGCTTGATATTTGCATCTTTTCGGTATGTACTTGCTACAAAAATTAAAAAATGTTTTGATTATGCTTACATGGTGTTTGCTTTCCTACCTTAGATGCATTTTTCATTATTAACATGACAGTAAATCCCTGGAATTATGAAATTGACAAGGTGTTATAGGTTCATGTTGTTTAATTGCAATTTTTTCTTATTCATACTGCTTAAACAAATATAAAAGAATTTGCTGCTATATCATAATTCCAGTAATGGAGTTCCAACTCTCACGATAAGGAGTGGTTATATGTATTCCAGTTTACTATCTGTCTCTATCGAATGGTTCCGCCTCCTCCAATTACCTTTACCTTTAATATGCAGTATAGATACTGTGTATATTTTTTATTCTAATAATTGGCAGTGGTGGAATTCATTAAAAACAATAAATATTTTTAACCTTTTTCTCTAAATGGTAACTATAATCTCTGTTGCATGTTTTTCCAGGCTGAGATTGGAAGGCACATGATTGGAGATAGGGAATGGGAAGTTTACAGAATCCTGCTTGATGAAGGGGATGGATTGCCCGTCCCAAGGAGCAAGATTGAGAAAGGAGTTTGGAAAATGTTGATGGGTTGGGAGTGATCTGAAAGCAGAATTGATTCACTTGGATGAGCATGCCCCCTGTTCAATATCATTCACCCTACCGTGGTGTGCATTAGATGTAAAAAACAAGTCATATCATTACAAAACTGAGATCTGCACTCACTTTAAGTTTCAGGATTCCAGAAACTAAAGTTTTACCATAAGAATGATGAGTTGGTAGCAACGATATATAGAAAGAGTGAAACTCTTATGGCATCGGATACTTGAAAGATACAGCACGAAGGTACCTGCAGATATGGATCATTTAGGCAGCAGATTGCAGTTAAGCAATAACCTTCAACTGTCTTGTAACTTTCCCTGTATATAAAATTTGTGTATATAGGAGAACGGTTTTGTATCCTACATTGAGTTTCAGTTATGCAGAAACGTAACAACTGTGTGTATTTATTTACATAAAGGTTGACCTGTTTTTTTAATAATTGCTTTCAACAGTAGCTACCACTGCTACAGGTCAGTTTGTAATACAACATTTATATCATTACCGCATTCTTTCAAGTTTTTAAATATATTTCTAGTATTGGAATTACAATTTACATTCTAATTTGGAAAACAAAATCAGAAACTTGAAAAATCTAACAGATATTTAGGAAAGTCGAATGGCTGATAACAAAATTGCTTCGTTGTAGTTTTGTCCCACTACTGTAGTGAACTGATTTATGTCGAACGGATATTAATTGTCTTTTCCAAATAAACTGATATTTCCGGGTAGAGGACCATGTAGTTGGTGGATCGTATTATTGTGCTTGGTTTGCATTTTGATAAAGCAAGAAGGCAGATGTCTTTGTATAAGAAATATCTGGTCACGCGGAGGTGTCTTTGTCTCAGATGATTTATGAATTTAAGATATTATTATGTATTATAGTATTCATCTAATTATATTATTTTTTTGGTTTCCTTCCTCGTGAGGATGACCCACCCCTGTAGGATCTTTGATCATATTTGTAAACCAGATATTTCTTTTTAATTACAAATCTATGCTTGGACCTGCGAAGTTGGATAAGCTACTATATGTTTTAGAGTTCTGAGAACATTGAAGCTTTAAAACAATGATTGACAGTAGAATCAAAATTACCATATATCAAATATGAATTACAAAAAAATAAGTAGTAAAAATTAATTTTTAAATAAAAGTTGTATTTAACAAATACTTTAATTGTTATGTTTACAAACTTGAAAAGAAATACAACAGTTTCAAATAATACCCTAATTCTAATCTTGTTGGCAACCAACTGGATTCTTCAACTATTTTTGCATAAATTCTTGCTTTAATGTAAACAAAGCTCACAGTAATATTCCAATTCCATTTTCTATAGCAAACAATAAAAATAAAAAAGAGAAGTTGAATTAAAAATTATATATGTGAATGCTACAATGTAACAAAATGCTGGTTCTCAATATAACTAGTTGTAACCTTTGCTTTTTTTAGGTTCCAGTATATACCCAATTTGTGCAAGATCCCTAGCCTCTCATACTTCCAGACATTAATAAATACATGGTTTTGGATCCAATTAACTTGAGATAATTGTTGATCTTCTAGCCTATTTTTTATTTTAATTATATTATTTTCAATAAATATTAATTTTTTTAATAAAATAAGTATATTCTTGCTTTATTGTTGTTGGGTTGTTTTAAATATATATATATTTATATTTAATTTTCTAATTTGAGTCCTAGTAAAGTACTATGATTATTATTAGATGTTTGAAGATATTTATATCTTTTTAATATTAAATTAGTATTTTTTTAATTTTAAATGTGTTTCTTGATATTTCTAAAATTTGTTTTAATTCTTTCATTTCATTAATATTTTCTAAATATTCTTAAAAACTTGAATAAAAAAAAGTAACAAAATCTATCATTTATTTTAATAGTTATGTAAAAAAAACTTTTATTATATCTATCTTAAGACTGATCAGACATATGATCAAGGAAACTTAGGCTTCATTTGTTTTCTGGCGTTCTTGCTGTCCTTCAAAAGCAATTTAAGTATTCACTAATTTTTGGTGAGAATCACTTATTTTTCTACTTACATTTAACATCAAGCGATTTCATCCCACAGTGTTTTTAACCTAAAATCATAGTTTCTCAAGATCAAACAAAGCCTTAACTCACCATCTGTAAAATGAAGAATAATGGCTATGATAAGTAAGACAACCCCCATTGAGACCCCATTGCTTAAGCCTTTCAGAGTGACCCTGCAAAAAGATCCACCCCACAGCTCAATTTGAATTAAAACTCAAAGAAATAAGTTCAAACTTTTGTGTAAAATCACGAATTTCTGACCTTGAAATGAATCAAAACATGTCCATAATGGATGCCGATGTTGCCGGAGAGAATAGCTGAGATTATACTGAACACCCTAAAAAACAAAACACCCTGTTAATTCCATGTTTCGCCTGAAATAATGAACCCTCTTTATGGCTATGAAATTCATATCTGAACATGATTGATCAAACCTTAATTAGCCTTCTGGTTCAAACGGAGCTCGGCACCAAATTGGAGCATCCTCACTCAGGGGGCCAGAATTTGAAGAACTAAGAGTGCAAGCCTACAATTTTGTGAAAGGTTAACCCATAACATCAAATTCCTGATGTTGCTAAACTGAATCAATAATGAGGACAAGACAAACATTTAAGCGAGACCAAGCGGGGCTGGAGTACAGATGATTGACGCCCTAAACCTGTCGATCAACATAACCAATAGCATTGCATGCAGGTCCTAAGTGTCCTCTCATCCCACAATTAAACTGAAATCAAGAAAAAATGTCAGTATTTTATCAAATGCAGACGTCTGTAATAGGACTCGATAAATTGAGGCTAAATTTGGTACATACCGTATACTTCTTTGCTCCATGATCATTACTGTGTATTACAAAACTCCAATCTGGAACACAGAGCGAATATGTTGTAACAAATGTAAATGAGAAATGACACGAATCCTCCGATCCTGCATAAATTCCAGATTGAGATTCAATTTGAATACAAAGATGATAACATCATGCAAAGCAAAGTTGGTATAGGAACCATCCAAGATTATTGTGTTTACTACCATTGCCACTGATATGTAGTGAAAATAGAGAGATTGCCAGGTTCCCGGACCGTTGGTCCCCTCTTTGTTGTCAAAGTTTCAATTAGAGATACAACGAAGTAGACCAATGCTATTCTCTGCTTATTTAGCAGTGTCGATATTTTTTCATGTCAATTTCAAACAATAATAATAATAATAATAATAATAATAATAATAATATCAAGAATTAGTTAATTTAGGAAAAAGGAAAGACACCTGGAGAATGCCACACCATCTGATAAACTTCATGTCAACTCCATACGAGAGAGATCAAGTGGGGCGTGCGAGTATCCTCATGCATTGTGAATTGCCCATACATACATTATATTTTGTGTGTGTGTTTGTGTGTGTCTGAAGGCTAAAAGCCTGCTAAGTTATTAAGATTATAATTTTGCTTAATGAACATACATTATTGACCAATTACATTAATTTATACATTAAGTTTAAACCTCAGAGACTCCACACTCATTTTCCCAAAACATAATTAGTCAATTATGTCTATGCACGTTGTTGTTTATTTTTCTATTTTGTCTACTAGTTTGAAATTTTGATCCCTTTTTTTTTTTTGAAAAAAAACTGCAAATCCAATACTGAAGAAAATGAAAAGCATAATTAACTGTTTAATAAATTTTATTTTTATAAATATTGTAGTTATATATATGTATATGTAACTGTGTATAATTTAATTGAAGTTTTAATAATTTTACTTTCTAATTAAAGAAATATTTTGAAAATTTATTCCATTTTCTTTTAAAGATTTACTCTAAAATAGTGTGATTTTGCCAAAATTAATTTTGAAAAGTTTTTACCCAAAACTTAAAATGACATTGAACAACCTCAACTGGCATGATACTCTTATCAATCTTTAAGTTTGGATCACTTTTTCTATTATTTTTATGATCAATGATATTGAGTTTATATAATTGATGTATAAAATTGGAGAGGGTTGTTCCAATTCAATCAAATCAAATTGACTAATTGAATCAATTTTAAAATTGTTTGGATTGAGAGAAATTTCAAACTAATAAGTATTTGTTCAGTTATTACTTTGAACTTGATTCAAATAAAAAAAAAAAAAATTAAATAGATTTTTCAATATTAAATTTAAATGACATAAATTGTTTTGATTGACTCTCCCTATTTCTTACAATGCAATTAACCATACCATAACAAGTTCTAAACTATAAAATAATCTTCACCTAAACACTAGAAAATGGATATTCAATTTCATTTCATTAGACTTCTCTTCTTCTGAGGTAAGTGAAATTTATTTTTAAAACTATTTTTTGCTAATGAGTGGACAACACTTGCAGGAATCTCAAAGTTTCTTGCAGGAGTCACTGATCTTCCTCCAGTCATTCATTTGTAGTTGTAGGAATGTGCTTCTTTAAGTAATAAAGTTTCTCTTTGTCTAAGAATTTTTGCAGAATATCAAACTTTTAGAATGAATTTTATTTGAAAAAAAAAAATCATTAACAGGCAACAACCGAAGAATTTTTTTTTTTTCTTCCATTATTTTCACAAATATTTTAGGAATGAATATGTTTGAAACAAATCCAAATTGGCAAGATTGGATTAATTAGAATTTGAGTTTAAATTGATCCAATTCAAATTGCCCACTCTATAGAAAGAAAAATAATTGTTATTGCTTAATATTAATTTAAAGTTGTCACTTGGACATATTACTCTATTTTGAGAAAGTCCTAGACAAGTATCATTGCCTATTATAAATAATACTTTTACAAAGTATAAAGTTACTAACATTATATTTGCCTTGCAAGAGAATTCCCCCAAAAATGAAGCTTGAGCGTCCTCACAAATTATCTTCTTAATTGTATCATTTATTCTCGGAATTTTCTGAAATATGAGCATAAACCTTTTTCCTTCAACTAAAATAAGGAAAATAAAATGATATCCGTTTTTCCCTTTTTTTTTTTTTTTCTTAAATCTGAAAATTAAATTCTAATTGGGCTGTGTTTGTTATTAGTCTTTTCACCACTTTTGAACAATATTTTAAGATTACTTTTCTTTAAAATTATTATTACTAAAACAATAATTTTACTTGTAAATTGAATAATTTTCTCTGGTATGTTTAAAATGTAGTATAATATAAATTCGTAACAAAATACCCAAAAAAAAATATAATGTTTCAAGATATATATATATATATATGGATGGTTTGACTATATTTAACAAAGTTAATGTAATTTTTACTTTGTACCGATTGTATTTATTATTTTTTTTCTAACAAATTTATCATAAATTTGCAGTCATTATTAAAATATAATTACTTGTTGAAAAGAAATTTAAACCAACAAAATATTAATAATAATAATAACAAATAATTTTTCTTTTCCTTGTGTACGAGATAATATCTTAAATAGTGAGTTTCAGATTTGGTGGCTAGTTAATAACCTTTAATTTGACGTTTGAACCCTAATTACTAGTCTTGTTTTTATATTGAAAAACGATCCATGTAAAGACAAAATTTGAGCCAAAACATTTTTGAGTGTGACCATCTTTATAACATTACATATGTTTATTTAATAAATATAATAACTATTTAATTTAATAAGTAAATATTTTTTTAAAAAAAAATAATTTTTTTACAATAAAATTTTAATTATTATTAAATAAATATATAAAATAAAAATTATTTTATTTAAAATTTTTGTTTGACGGCTTTATTTCTTATTAAACCATTAATTTCAAAGTATGAAATTATCACGAAGAGAGAGAGAGAGAGAGGAGCGACGAGCTAAGAATCAAAATAAAAGAAAGAAGTAGAATAATTGTGACCTTGAGAGCTAGTGCGATTGCCACACCAACAATGAAGTGGAAAAAGGGCATCGCAAAATCCGCCAATGTGCAACCATTCCACGGCGAGTGATCGATGCGCTCGTACGCTCCCCAAGCATCGTCTACTCGTAGCATTAATTATGTACGTGCATACGAAACAGTAAATTTTTAAAGATGTAAATGTTAAAATAATACAACGTCGTTTATGTAACAGTGTGTATACACAATATTAGTCTATTTTTATGCTATATATAAAATAAATGTATTAAAGACTTGCAACTATAGCAAGACCTCTGAATGCATCCAAGGTTTGATTTTCTCTTGAACTTGCTGCGGCTGCTTCTCTCCTTCTGGTTCAGCAGATTCATCCGGTTGAACAGCGCTTCTCTTCTAATTGTTTATGGCTTTGCTGTCACCAATTTCTTTATGATCTTCTTGATCAACAATTGGAGTATGCACTAATCCTTCTTCTTGCACTCTCTTGAATCAGATTCAGACACCAGTACACAACTTTTATAAGCTTATAGTACCGAGCATGTGTTTGTTATTAAAAATAGAAAGGAAGCCAAAAAAATAAATTTTCATTTATTTGTTTATACTATCAAATTATCTATAGAAATAAATTTATTACATTTTATTTTTAAAAAAATATATATTTTTTTAAAATTTATTGATACTTATTATTATATTGACATTTTTAATTATTTTTATTTTTAATTTAAATTATTATATTTATTGAAAATAATTATTATAATTAATA
>CP135545.1:3324223-3340001 GCA_032402905.1 Khaya senegalensis | reverse complement strand
TTTTAAAATTTTAATTTAATTTAAATTTTTTATTATTTTTATTAAGAATTAAAGTAATAATTTATCGACACATTAATTTATTAATATTTATATATAAATTAAAATAAATAATTTATTTATGCACGTTAATTTATTTTTTATTTAATTTTATTAATATTTTATATAAATTTTTTATTTATTTAATATTACAAAATGAACGCATGCAGGCATGAACAGAAAAATTTCTCTTAAAATAAGAATGGGCCAGAGGCAAAAATGTAACTCCCCAAACAAAAATAATTACGGAGATGAGTATCTCAAGTTTATTGCCATTTCTAATGCAAATATTAGGCCTCCAGCTTATTGTCATTCCTGTTGCTAACATTAGGGCCCAACTTAGTAGTGGGCATCAACCAAAAATTCTACCCACATATAACATGGTCAACCAAAGAGAAGAGGGATCCAAAATCTTTTATCTTTTAATATTATGCTGCCAAAATATACGAGCTACTTCTCACATCATATTTTTTATTAATAAATTTAAACTTTTTTTTTTTTATATAGATTTTGTTGTACCTCTTATAAAGATATTTAGTCTTCAAAGTATAATTAAACTTAAAGTGATTTTTTTTTTTTAAGTTTTGAATTAACGTGTTATTAACTTATTAAAAAATTTTAAATAATACAATTTTACTATATTAATTAAATAATCTAATTAAGAAAAAAATTATAAATTAATAAAAAATAAAAAGAAATCAAAGAGATTTTTACCATTTAAATTTTTTCTAATTTAATTTCTTTATTATTCTCTTTAATTTTTTGTTTTATTCTCCAATTTACACACAATTTAAAAAATATTAAAATTAATACCTAATTTTTTAAATCTTCTAAATCTTAGAAAAAATATATGAAAAATATAATTAATATATAAAATTTATATAATTAAAATTATTTTAATAATTCTATTATTTTTATTAATCAACTCATAATCATACATAACAATATTACCTATTTAAAAGTACTATTTGTGAATTTTTTTTAAAAAAATTAATTTTATATATAATTTTGCTAAAATTCATGACCGATATATTTGAATACCCCTTTTACTTTATTTAAATTAAATATATTTTATAAGTTCATATTATTACCGTAAAATTATCGTTATTTTTTTATAATGAGAAATAAATTTACTTTATTTTTCTGTTGATAAACAATATAACTAAATAGCTGAGATAGAGGTAAAGGATTACAATTTTCAAATCGGGCATACATAAACAAAACGGTATTCCCCGTCCCTACGCCAGAGATCGTCATCTCCGAACGGTTGCCCTCCTATCCCTAATTGGAGGGTAGTCGGGTGTTATTAACTTAAAATTAAAATGGTCCATCCATTCTTTATTCAACATTTAACGGCATAGAATTATTGCAAAACTAAAATGGCCCATCCATCCATCCATCCACCCGTCCCTGCTTGCATCTAAACGGGGCCGGGGAAGTATTGATATTTACAGTTAATTGTCATGCTTTCCAGGTGAAAGTAATAGATTAATAGATTCTTGATTGTTAGAGATATTGTAAGAGAACAAGAAGTAAAAATAAAAATAAAAATAAAAATAAACATAAACAACTAATAAAAACAAGTTTAATGTAACTGCGAAATCCTTCTCGGTGTTTCATTTTTTCATTCTTCTATTAAAAATTAAATAACTGCATAACTAAAACCTAGCAGGACCATGGAACATTTTCACCGAGAAAACTACAAACACATTGATTAAATAAAGAGGAAAAATAAATGAAATGACACACATAAGAGACGTGACACAATCTGTAAGCAGCGTTATTAAAGTGCTAAATGCTTTGATTAGTGTAGTCTCATGCACACTTTCATTTTCCAAACGCTGTAATAAGAGCAATAAGGTTACAGATTAACTTATCCTCTATGACATATTTGTTGAGTGGTAAGCAGCATCGGCGGAAGAGGTATCAATATCATTCAGACCTAACTCCTCATTCTGCTCCCATGACCTCTCGTATTCCTCAACTGCATACAGCAGGATACAATAACATTATACAAGCGAAAACAGAAATAATTTGCTGCATTGAGGCAGATAAGAAAATTTCTAATAGCAGGCAAAATGTAAAAAAGAACTCTCTATGGAACAATTTCATCTAATCGACCACTAACCTATCTCGTTCTACAACAGTATGCTTAAAACTAGTAAAGAGGAGAAACTTACATGTTAACTGCTGGTCATCTTTGATGTCATCAGTCACTGGCGCAATAAAAGAATTGGCCAATGCGTCATCGATGATTAAAGTCCATGACTCTTCCACACTCAAAAGCTACAACATATTAAACAGTTACATTATTGCAAGATGGTTAACTGAAACAAAATAATCACAATCTTGTTTCCCCACAAAAATGCATATTCTTAGAAGCTTTTAATTCTCAGGAATAATATAAATCTTAAATTAGCAGCATTTTGACAATTTTACAAATAGAAAACAGTACGCCAATATACTGATCCACTGCCAACCCAACACACGGTGCAAGCAACCCTGTTAATTTGATACTAACAATGAGACTTAAAAAAAATGAATTAACAAGTAACTAATACATGCAGACACTGAGGCCAGGATGTATGCATCATATGAGTAGTTGAGCAAGCTTAAGAACTAAAGATTTGAAAAATAATAAATAAATAATAATAAAAAATAAATTGACCAAACTAGGTATGCTAGCTAACCAAGCTCTTGTTCAGTTATTGAGGGTCAACTTGGTAATCTAAATTAGTATAATCACCATACAGTATACATGTGTACATTACTTACATTCTTTAAAAAGTTGAAAGAAAATAAATTATCGCAAACACTATTTAATCCTGAATTGAATTGATAACATCAGTTTGAGCCAAGTTAAAAATACTGTTAAATATATTTTGAATTGAGCTTGCAGTTGATCAAACTGGTCAAACCCCCTAAAAGGTTTATTGCTTGCATCCCTCTGACATCAAGCATGGGGAGGGGGTAGGTAGGAAAACCAAAACAAAAAAATGAGTTTGAGCCTTCTGCCAAGATTGATTGAGTTCGGGCTAAGTTGAAAGCTTTTATAGTTTCATTCAAGCACGTCTTGATTAGCTAAAGTATAAAGCGTGGCTTGTATGGCATTGAATTGAAAGCTTACACAGTGTTCCCATTTTATTGATTCAGGTTCTCCAGCAATTCAGGTTCTAGAGATCCTAGGCCTTCCCTGTGATTTTTCAATCATGGTTAATTTAGTTTGTGTTGCACTCCTCTCCTTGAGGAATAGTAAGGATTTACCGGCCAATCCCCCACATTCTTTCAATGCTTGGTTTGGGCACCGGGTATAGTGAGAGGAGGCTGGTCAACTAGCTACCTGGTGTATGACAGCAGCAAATGCCTATCACTGCCTACAATTTTTTGAGAGACCAAGTCCAACTATGGTCCAGCAATTAACAAAATGGTGTTTTTTCCCACTTTCCTAAGCATATCGGATAATAGTTGAGAGAATCGTGATGGTTCTTCTTTACAAAAATTCCAAAAACCAAACCCCCCATGCTCTCTCACTACGAATCATGATCATAGAAGATACCTTTTTCAGCTTTGCTTTGAAATCTTGCCACTTGGTCCTTTTATATTCGTCAAGGCTGTCTCCAAAAGTGAATCCATGCACTCTCTCAAGGCCTGCACATAAATATCAAGTGATGCTTAGATGTCCATATGGAAAACAATAAAACAAAGCTGAGAAGTCATACTCACTTTCACTAATTTTTGTGATCAAACCTTCGACAGTTGTAACAACACCACCCAGAGTGCCACTAGACAGCTCCAAGTCAAGCTCTGGAACTTTAACACCAGCGGTATCAGACTGATACACCCAAAAATAGGTCATTATTAAATTGAGGGAGAGAAGCAAACAATAATGTTTTTATGCATCATTAGTATAAATATAAACTGATCTGATAAAAAAATAAAAGTAATAACTAATCAAACTACCTATTTAGTGCATCAGAGCTTCATCGTTAACGAAAAAACAAAAATCAACTCAAACACCCAATAAGAATAACCAAAATAACACTATGCTGTGAAATGAATCATTTCTCATCACTACAGTGTCATGGATATTTCCAAAGGCAGATGCAACAACAGTAGAATCACATGCTGCTGCTACACAACACACCATAAATACAAGTGAAACTTCTTTAATGCACCCATAGAATTCTATAACCAATATATTCACGGGTCTTGAATACTTTCAGACACAACTATGGAACATTTCATATTCCCTGTTGGAAATTCCATACCTGACTAGGTCAACAATAATAAAATCCACCAATACGTATAATATAGGACAGAAGCTGCACTCAGTGAGTCACAGCCCTAAACCAAAGAAAACAAAAAAGGTACCTTTCAGACAAATCCTCAAAGTCCTATTTTCAAAATAGAACTAGCACAGTGGTACAACTCTCTGGCAAAGACAGCCCTTTTATCATTTCTTTGCATGTACCTGCAGTATTTTTCCTTCTTCGTCAATGGATTCAAGTCCAGTATGTATGAATACTTGCACAATTGATTTGAGTTCGAAACATCCACCATTTTGCTCAGTCTATCGGGATTCCGGAGATTATATGAATATAAGAAATCAAAATATTGAACAAGTGTGGAAACTATCTAAGTTACAAAAGCACCTATATGTCCTATTTCAAAGTCCTATTTAATTCCATCTATTGTTAATGTACTAAATTCACCAATGTAATATCAGCACCCAATGCCTTCAAGAATATTCTATAGCTTGTCTCTCTCAACAACAACAATAATCATCCAAAAGGTAAAGTTTTAGTCCCCTTAATGTAATATAGTCCAAATACATAGCACAAGTCAAATTTTCCTTAGCAGCCTCAACATCTCATGCATTAGTCAACAATGAGTACAGCTTAACAACTGATGGTACTCCTGGCTGCTTGATGTGATGCCAGAGAGATCTTTTTCAAGAATTTTGACATGGAAACAACTGTCAAGTCCAGATTTATCCAATAGTAGGGTCTACAAAGAATTCAGGTATGTTTGGTGCAAGAAACGGGACTGGAATGTATATTTTAAATTGGATTGGATGGGAATATGTAAGATCCCATTGGATTATATCTAAACACTATACCATAATTGGTGTCACACAAGACTACAAATTAAATATATATTGCACATGATTAATTATTTACTAATGTCATATATTATTACTTTTGATTATGCAAAAACAAAAAAGAGAATTGCCAGAGCAGCTGCTGAGCACTACCCATCGATGCATGTTATATGACAACACTTGAATCAATGAAATCTCTATTGGTACCCCCTCATACAATCATCATCAGCATTGGATCTCCAATCCTTCAAAAAGCGCAAGCTCAAATTTCTAGCATTGAATAAAATTGGAGATGCACTTACACCTAGCATTGCCACAATAATAATGGCAATACAGCTCCACCCACCACCATTCAATGGCAGCATTACAATATGGCCAAAATTCAACCTGTATTTTTTGGTCAAGGGCTCAAACACCAGTTATAATTGCACAGGAGATTAGATTGGCCAATGAGGATTCTAATTATGCCTACAGTTGCTGGAGATTGTTCACTGATAGTTGTTGTGATTTCTACATTTTTTGGTTTTTTTTTTTTTAAATTAATTAATATGATAATAAAAACCAAATTTCATATTCTAAAATTGCTGCAAGTTACAAAACTATAAAATCACCTCATAGCCCAACCCCTCTGGGTTTATTTTGTGCAGTTAGTGGTGTGTTTTTTTTTATATTTTTATACACTCAATCCCCTCTTAGTGGAGTCCCATGGATGGTGCTCTCAGATGATACGGGCTTATGGCATAACAAATATGCCCTCAAACACTAAAAATTAGTTTGCCCACCAAATAGGTATCCTAAATTAGAGGACTTCCAGTCTTAGGACTCCTCGTTCCATGATCACACTAATCACACACAAGGATTTACAAAAAGCTATGTTTACAAACCAAAAGATGAATGATATAATTCTCTCTATTAAAATCATCTAAAGCAAACTTGAAATCAGTAACTAAATAAATAATGTAAAGAGATTTATTCTACTGCACTGTAACATACCTTGATTACATCACGGCTTAAGTCATTAATGTTCTTCACTATCAAAGTTATTCTCTTTCCCTTCTCTGGTATTCTCCCACCAGGCTTTAACTGCACAGAAAAGCATAATTACCATGGCAACATGTGAAGCAAAAGGGAAATAAAAGAGAGTTGGTTCAAACCTCAGAATTGCGGTAACCACAGGCATCACATGCAGATGCCATAACAATTACTTCTTGGAAGTATGGAATCCCTGTTCATAGTTAAGCTCAACAACAATCATTTGAAGTAATCAGAATTAAATTACGCTAGAACACATTACTCGGACAATAAACATTAAACAGCAGGGTCTGATTCATCCAAAACTTGAATTATAGACTACAAGCAATATGGATAAAAGAATTCAATAGTTGGATACTATGGGTAAATGGTGCATACTCTCTTAAAGTGAGTGATTTGGTTATGATCAAACCCACCCCCCACCCCCCCAAAAAAGAAAAACAAGGGCACATTTATGCACAAGATTCCATGTAAAAGAAGCTGCATATCCACCACACTCTCTCAATGGAATGCTCTATCTCTCTAAAAGAAGGCGCATAATAGGGAAAATCTTGATAATCCCCACAAACACGGACATTTCCGGGTTTTAGAAGATACATTCTATGAAGGAAAAACAAAGACAAGAAAATGCATTCAGAACATGGAAAAGAGGTAAATAGGATACTAGTTACAAACATCCGAGTCTCACACCGCACCGTACAAGCTCCGCAAGTGGACGGGAAGGTCATAACCTATCACAAACACATAAAAGCTAAACAAAATGTACAAAGCTAATGGGAAGCATAAAGAAGAAAAAAAAATATATGCAATTGCCTTGCCTCTTCTGGTGCCGAGTACCGATATAAAGCTTCAGCAATTTCTGCACTATTGCTCTGTGCAATAGCCCTCTGGCCAGCTACTGCTCCAACTGATCCATGGGGTTCTCTTCTACCAGAAGTACTGCTTAATTCCCCAGTTGATATCACATCAGAAGACTCTCCCAAATGTGATGGGTCAGCAAGATAGCCCAATAATGCTTGTTGCTCTGGGGTTCGCTCATAGAACTTAATACTCAACAAAGGATCTGGAGATGGAGCATACCTATCCACGTAAAACCACCCGCTCAGTTGAATTAAAAGCATAAACAACTTATGGTTCAAAAATTTTAAGACATAACAGGCAACAAAGATCCATCCTCAGGGTTTCAAGATCAGCAGATATAATAAAAATCCCAGCATAGAATTAATTTAAAAGTTCTTCATTTTCATTTTTATACATATCTAGAGTGCAAGATAGGAAGGGAGAATAAAGCAAGTAAGAAAAGACATTTATACAACTACAACCCCATGGTATTACCTTTAAACGTCCAATCAAGCTACAAGATAAACTATAACAGAAACAAATTGGAGTTCAGTAAATAAAGTTTTCCTCTAAATTAAACCTTACGGGTTTTCAATGAAGCTGTTCCCAGCAGGATCATCAAGGATGAAAGTAAAGGATGAATTGCCTTTAGCACAAGCTCTCAGTTTCAACAGAAACTGGTCAATAGCTTCAGCAGTCTTAGGATCCACTTTCTGGACATCCAAGAAAATAACTTTAGAGGCATTGACAAAGATATAATGTGATTTTGAACAATGGGTGCCAAATTAAATGCATACCTTGCGCTCTGGTTGAAGGGCCTCCAGTTCATCTGCAGCTCGTAATAATATCCCCTCAACCTAGAAGAACTTTCACAAGATCAAAAGAAGACAGAAAACCTAGAAATATATAATGGAACATTGATCTATAGATGGAAAAAGAAGGGGGACAGTGCAAGGGAAGACAAAAGAAAGGAGAGGTTATTCACTGCTTGCTTCTAACATCAAAGCAGAGGATTGTAAATTTCCTCTATTTGGTATCCAAGGAAAGAAATTTCATTATGTGTTAATTTGACCAGTATACTCTTTAAGCTGAAGTTTTGCACAGAAATTCATAATCTGATTTTCTGCCAGACAAGGATATAAATATAAGATGATTCTTATACTCCAATGCAACTTATACTTTCAATCTCTCTTTTGTTTATTTCTGGAGATTTAAGATGTGCCTACAATTCATATGCAATTAAAAAGTTGATACTCAGCATCAAAATAACAGAAGCATGCAAATACCAAATTATATGTTTTTTTTTCCTTTCCTAGATACGTTACTCGCAGTTAAGGTGAGATGAAGGCATCAATAACCATTCATAATAAATATCAACAGCATCAGTTGTATACCCACAAAATTCTTTTATGAATTAAAGTTTTTTTGGTTTTTCAAATGAAATTGACCTGCTACATAACTTCTTATTGTGTAAAGGCATCATTTTTCTTTCGTCACCTTTTCTACAATGTTACTCTATTTCAATTTCCTAAATAATTTACAGTATTTTTGAGCATCCTCAATACTTGAAAAATTGAGGAGGGTTTAAATAACATACAGTTGATAAGCTTCCACGCTGAGCCTCTGTAGGAATCTCAAAATCCAGTTCAGGAATCTGCAAACATGATAAAATAACAAAAGAAAATGTTTTACTCCCAACAATATGATTAATAATCCAGAATTTCTTAAGACATTGAACATAAGTAGACAAAATGCAAATTTAGAATTGACTAAGTTATAAAAGCAGTTAATCAAAGTTAGCTAGCAACATTATATTGCAAGAATCTAGCAATCACGGTTCGTAATGCACGAAAATTTTAAAAATTAAAGATTTAAGACTTCAGATATGCAATTGCATAAATTAGGCAAACAGTTCCAACTCTCTCTCATATAATTCTTCCGGTCTACTTTGGGATGCAGTTTATCACTTTTTCTTTGCTTGTCTTACACACACACACACCAAAAAATTTAAAAAAAAAAAAAAAAAAGAAGAAGAAGAAAGAAAGAAAGAAAGAAGAGAAAGAAGTCATTGATATATGTAAATCTAATGGTTGAAAACGAAAATCAATAAAATAACATTTAAAGTCACTAACTCAGCATTCCTAACTACCCTTAGATTGCATGCATCAACGGCTCAAAATTGATGTCTTAATTTAAGTTGAGGGAACCCACCATATATATATGCTAGAATTTAAATAAGAAATAACTTATTGTCATATTATCATCACTTCTAGTTTTATTAGGGTATGATTTCTTATGAGTAGTATTGGTATTCCAAGTTTGTTTTGGTTTCTCTTTTGATCCTATACAAGGACATCATCTATGTAATTAATACAAGAATTTATTTTCTCTAACATGGTATCAAAAGCCTAGTTGAAGGTTCTATCTTTATTTCATCTCTTCCGATTCTTTGTCTACCACATGCACTATGTGTGGGTTGCACGAACTACCAGTACCCTAGCTTAGTATTCTCATATTCCTGTGTCTTCTCAAGCACTGCCCCTGCCTCATGTTACATCCCACATCAAAGAGAGAATGGTGGATCTTGGATTTATAAAAACAAAGTAGACAGCACCACTTGATAGACTAATTTTTTTGGTTGATGGCAAGTGCTCCGCCAGTAACTAGTGGTATTAGAGTATACACAAGTTCTCGTTCACATGTGGGTCCTCAAGCACCTACACTTTGTGCCCCAAAAAGAGATTGCCATGTGCCATACAGGTCCCCCAAAAGATAAGGGGATGAGTAATACGAGTCGAGTGAGCCCATGATAGATGAACTTAACTTTGACAAGAGTATCACATGATTGGGTAAGTGAAAGTGTCACATCCCTCATTGGATAAAATATGGGTAAGTCTTGGGTTTATAAGAGCAAGTAAACAACACCACATAATAAACTAGTCTTTTGAGTCGATGACAAGAGCTCCGCTCATGACACTTAACTCAGTATCCTCATAATCTAGTGTCTTCTCACATGCTACCCTTACCCTAGCCTTAGCCTAAGATTCTAATAATCTAGTGTTTTTCTTTTCTTGCCCTAAACCCCCGCTTCACCCTAGCCTTTCTATTTTCTTGAATTTGTGGTTCGTCCTACTATTCTTGATTGTGAAAGACCATAAAATTCAGCTATTGTTGGCCAGAAAATCTGCTCAACCATGAACAACATAAAACCACATCATGGATCTTTGCACTCAGTCAGCCGTGAAAGATCACAAAACCGCAACTGAATATCCTTACACTCACAATTGGCTGCAATTTGATGCTTAATTTCTTGTAAACCTCATCGTTAAATTTCAATCAAACCCAATATTTTTAAAATAATTGTTTCTAAATTTTCATGATCTAAGACCTCTGAGATTTTCTCATCCTCATCCATAAATTTTATCATCTAGATCCGTTAGTTTGTATAACCTAAGGTTTTTTTAAACCTCCTTACTACCTAGTTTTCTTAAACCTCTCTACTACTCAGGTTTTCTTAAAACCTCACTATGCAGGTATTCTTAAACCTTGCTAGTTTTATTCCATGGCTTTTAAGCATCTCTAGCTCATTTTGGATCTCTCTTGTTTAGGCTTTAAAGCCTTTCTTATCTCTCAATCCCTTTTCAGCTCATTGGTTTAATTCTTATGTTCTTTTGGGTTTCATGTTTTGTTTTTCAAGCTCTTTTGGGCTCCTCTAGTTTTACTCTTAGGCTTTCCTAAGCCTCATGGATTTCGTTTGCTCTCAAGTTTACAGCCCTTAAGAAGGGCCTCTTTGCTCTCAAGTTTCCAGCCTTAAGAAAGGCTATGCTTCACTCTCAAATTTATGGCCTCGAGATCACTCTCACATTTACCATCTAAGAAAGGGCCTCTCCAATTTTCTTCTCAGCCACACTTGGATTCTCAAGTTTACAAACTCAAGCTTTGCTTTGAGCTTGCTTCTATGACACCATCTTGAGTTTGAGGGGAGTGTTCGAGCTAAAATAGGAACTAACTTATTAAGTTGTCTTATTATAATTATTTCTAGTCTTATTAGGATATCATTTCTTAGCAGAGAACAAATGGTATCCATAGTTAAAATAGGAAATAACTTATTAAATTGCTTCTATGTTGCCATATTGTTTTGGTTTCTCATTTGATCTTATATAAAAACACTTCTATGCACTTATTATTATTCACAATTAAAACAAGAATTCATCTTCTCTAACAATATATATATATATATATATATATATATATGCCCATAACATACATATGTATGTATGTATTTTGTTCCAAAGGAACTTGAAAATCATTTGATTCTCAACAAAAAAAAACCCAATCCATATAAATTATCTATCCTAATTGACCTAAACAATTAATCAGATTCTTCCTCATTTGCAAGCACAAGATTGAAGTGTGTAGCTTGTCAAGAGCCACAGCACCATAACTTCTAGAAACAAACCCTAGTATCACATACATAAACAATCTACAGCTAATAACAGATAAAAGTCACACAACAAGCTTTCCCTCTATTCCAGTACTTTTTGTTTCTCTACTGCAATTATGGGAATTGGAACTAAATGAAGCAATAATCTCATATTTATATATATTTTTACTAAATTTATCTACTACATGAACTCATATGTTCCTTTAAATTTCTGGTAACTAAAGTTCTTACAAGATTAAAGACATTCTTAAAAAAATATGGCTCAAGTGCAATACATGCAACAAAAATTATGCTTTTCTATCTTTTTGAAATGTGTAGTTGGTCCAAGGGTGCATAAACAGGAAGAAATTAAGAAAATGCACAAAGTTGTATCAGGAAGTGCAAGCTTTACGAAAGCTGCGCCAATCCCTTCATAAAGCAGATATCTAAAACCAAGATTTATGAAAACTGATGCTTCAGATTACAGAAAGGAGAATAACAGGAAATGGAAGAAAATTTAGTGATAAAAAACTAGATTCCTCATGAGACAATGTAGTTGTGCTCTATGTTTCCCAGTAAACTAATAAACCAGTCAAGTGGTAAGCACTGTAGAGAGATCCAAGGAAACATCTAGATTATTGTCAATTTTTTTTTTAAATGATAATTTCAATGCAATAATACAAAGTTAACAAGTTGTAAACACACGTAATTGTGAATAAAGTAAAAACTTATATCTAAAATGTCACAAAAGGAAGATCAATTTAAATACCTTAATAGTGGCAGACTCGGATTTTACTACTTGGCGGTGGAACATCTGCATTAAAGGAGCCCATCAATTTGCAATTCTAACAGGGATTACAATATATTTAAAGACACCAAAAGTCAGGAATATCAATCAACAAAAAAGTTGATTGGGGGAAAGCAACCTTTAGAGGCTAAGGCACATGGTGTTAACAAATCAAGAAAATATTTGGATTTACTTTGAATAGTTAGTGTCATGATGGAGTAAGAAGCTTTCTAATTATCCCTGGGGTCTTAATTGTTCGACCATAATTTTGCTGCATGCATGAATATAATATCTGTTCATATAAAACAAAAACTTATAATTCACAAATGCTTTACTTGCAATACCTTCTGATCACCTGATGGAACATCCAGACGGTAACAACAACCTCGAGGTTGGATCTCCCCAGCAAACTGAACTTCATTATTCCTAGAAACAGTACAAAGATCAGTTTAATTCAGTATTATTTTGGATTCCAACACCCTCGAGAAGGGAAAAAAATAAAAAGACAGTGTTGAATTACGTAAGTTCAAATTGTTCAAATAAAAAATATGCCAAACAATATTGGTAACATTTTCTTTTAATTATTATCTAAAAAACAGACATTATGACTCTCAAAATAAAATGCATTCTAACTGAAAGCCAAACCAACAAGGCCTTAGAATTACCTTTCACCACAATGTGGACACTCGAAAGCTGACAACAAGACCTGCAGGCAGGGGCCGCAAACAAAATACTAAAAACGACACAGTTTAAAGCTAAAAGCGGAAAACGAACAATGATCGATAATAGTACCTTTCTGAAGTGAGGAATTGAAGTCAATAAAAACCTCGTTATTCCCTGTTAACAAAATATATTTAAATAAATGAAATAAAATTAGCATCAAGCAATACTAAGTCGTAGAATAAACAGAAGTGACGAATGAAAATAGCTTCATATGAAAGTATGGCTTAAATTTGGAAAGATACGTTTTCGCCGCAACGCATGCAGAGGCTTTCGACTTGGTAAAGAGGAGCATCAGAGTTGTCTGCAGAAACTGCTTCCACCACCGATCTGACGTCGACTATTTGATCTTTATTATCCATTTTAGCTTCCTAAAACCAGTAATACGTCCCAAAGCAAGCAAGTAAATATATGTAAAGTGGCGATTGAGTTGAGCGTTTGTTCTCCAGAAGAAGCTAGAATTTCTTCGTTTTTTCCAACTAATGGAGGCGACGCGAGGGCGGGTTTTAGCAGGGATCGATGGATTTTTAGAGTTCGGTTATGGGCTGGACTCCTAAAACCAGCCAACTGGACCTCGTATAATTAGCAGGAGACTTGTGCCATTGCCAGCCCCACTAATTTTCTTGTAAAACTCCTTTTGATTTTTTGCAATGCCAAAACCTTCTTTAAAATTACATTAAGGGAAAAAAGTAAAAAAGAAGGAAGAAGAAGAAGAAGAAATATTTAACTAATCCCACACACTGTTAGAATAATTTAAAGTTAGGCCTTTGTTAATGCTTAGTGAAAATATATATATATAAAGAAAAATTATAATTTTTTTAATTTAATCAATTAAATCTTTTAAATTTCATTTCATAACTGCAGGTATGTCATTATATTAGAAAATTTAAAAAATTATACTAAACAATTAAAATTTAAAGCATGTTAAACTAACACAAAACGTACGTTAAGCTAGCACAAATGAAAAAAATGGTATATTGGAGGTGAGATTATGATAAAGATGAAAAGACATGTGGTTCAAATTTAACAAGAACGAAATGAACTTATTCAAACTTGGAGGTCAAGTTATGTAATTAACTTTTTTTCAGTCTCTAATCAAATTTTAGTTGTCTTCAATTTAGTTCGAGTCATTTTCTAATTTAATGTATAAATGATTATATAAAAAATATTTTTAAAAAAAATCACAAATTCGTCTCGTTAATCGATTCTCATAAAATATAATTTATATACAATCATTAATATTTTTATTTTTTATTATTTAAAATATAAATAATATTAAAAATAATATTTTTAAAATACACATACCACTTACATAATACTAAGCAATGAAAATGCTACACATTCAAATTAGAAACAACCCAAATGCCAAATTATTTTGAAGCACATCTTAACATATGCAACATATTATGAAAGAAAATAAAAGTCAAGTTTTCTTTACTCTAATTTATTCCAACCTAAATTTAGGGGTATTCATGTCCAAAAAACTCAAAACAGACAAACTAACTAACTAATCATTCTGCCCCAAGATTAAAGCATATAAGATTTCATATGTACACACAAAAAGACTCACAAACACGCCCATCCGATATCCTTCAATTCTTATATTCGTTTTTTATTTCGTTTCGTGCTCAATTATAAAGTACAGGATTATAACCATGTCAGACCAAACTTTTCTACCGTAATAAAATTAAGAATGCCAGCATATCTCAAATAAATTAAATTAAAAAAAAAAATTACACAAAATTTTAAAGATATTATCAGTGAACAAGCAGTGGATGATGACAAGTGATTGCAGTGGATGACAAGCAGCAGTGAGCGAACCGAGCAGCTTCACAAAGGCTGGGTCTGGCATGCAGATAGTTTTCAACATGAATATGTATAATAACAGATGACTCACCAACTTTGACTAAAATAATTATTAATAATAAAGTTTAATAGTTTATAACAATTTTATAGATGATGAGGTTTTTACCCTTTTGAAGAGTGGTTTAATCATTTCTCTCCCAATTTTTGTAGTTAGGCTCTTGTCCTCGGAGTAATCATAGATTTCTAACTAAGGAAACTGCTTCCTTTTTTTTGTGAGAGTCCTTGCACGAAAGTGCAGAGCCTTGACATAAGTTCATAAAGCTCTTATCTAAAGAGATCTTCTCTTTTACATGAATAATTGGACACTTAAGAATAATTTTTCATTAAAAAACTACAATATCTCTTACAACTATGAAAGTCGCTTTTTTGGAGTACTACCTTACTTGTAAATAATAAGGTCATCTTAGTATTTATTATAAGTCATCGTTTTTATTTTTCAAGTTATCCTCATTCTAAAACTTTTCGTTAAGATTGTTTGATAGTGGTCATCCTTCTTTTTTTGAAATCGACCTTATTCACATGAGGACATGATATTTTCTTTTAAATTAAATCATTTTACAAACTTGATGTTTGTGGGTTTGTGCTCTTGATTTATTTTGTTATGGCTTGTAGATGTTTGGTAATAGACTTGGGCCCATTGATAGATTTAGTTTGAGGTTGGGGCCGCTTTATAACTTTACTTGTGGGCTCTCCAAGTCAACCCATTTCAAATTTCAATTGTTGACTTTTCATTCCAATATTTGTCCCATTTCAAATTTCAATTGTCGACTATTCATTCAAGTATGTGTGTGTTTTATTGACAAATTTGCCCAATCACTAAAGTTGTGTTTGTTTTTAAGAAAGGAAAGGAAAGGAGAAAGGAAAGGAAAGAAAAAGGGAAAAGAAAAGAAAAATAAATATATTTTTTTATTTATTTTATAGATAAAATAATGGAAGAAATGAATTTTATTATAATTTATTTAAATAAAAAAAA
>CP135545.1:3286217-3304387 GCA_032402905.1 Khaya senegalensis | reverse complement strand
AAATGCGAATTGTTTATCATATTTTGCAATGATAGACCATATTAAAAAGAGATTAACAGTATTACAGATTGATCTATTTAGACAGATTTATTTTAACCATTTTTTATCTATCGAAGATTTATATTATTTACCTATCTTCATTCGTTATATGCTGTTGCACGAGGTACATGTTGAAGAAGATAACAATGAGATATGATTTCTTATTTTGAGACATGTCATTTAATTTTCTTGGATTAAATTTGATCTTATAACTGGATTTAACTGCAGACATTTTTCTGATTTACATATGCCTTAGAGTACACGATTAAGGGATACTTTTTTTAATAATTTAGACATCATTACGCCAACCGATATTGAGACATCTGTTGATCATATTAATTTTTCTAACATATTGAATATTTATACAATAAGATTGTCACTTTTTTTTATCTACTTTAGAGGTTTCTATTTGGTAGAGATAGACGAACCTATGCAGATTTATGATTGTTGAATATGTTGAAGGATATTAATCAATTTAATAGTTATCCATGGGGATTTGCCATATTTCTTTAAGAAGCGTCTGACAAGAATTTTATAGTAAAGTACAATATTATTAGAATGCCTATTACATTTCAAATACTTATAAAAAATAGTTATACAAAAATTGAAATGTGAAAAAATTTTAAATGATCTCTTAGTCAAAAGACTGTATATAGGTATTTGTTCATGAAATCTACTGTAAATAAATACTTTCAAATAACAAATTAATTTTATGCCAAAGTAAATATTATATGGTCTGAAATGTTAAAATTTATCAATATATTTTTTTCAGAGACTGCTAGTGCTTAATGTGTTACAGTCTGATCCCTATGGGACTAATTTACTATATGTAGAACATTTATTTTAAGTTATTTAGCCATACGACATATATGGGAGTACTTTGCTTATGGTAGAACTTCTGATGCACAGACTCGAGTCGAGGATTCTTGCGTATAAGTAAAAGTTATTATTGTGATACGATTTAAATTTTTTAATCATCAGGTAATGTATTGATATTTCACTTAAACATATGCGCCCATCTGTTACAGCATATACAGTCAAGTTATTCTGTATTACCACCTCAGCATATACCTACGCCTCATTATTCTTTGATTTTATCTCTATATTATCCGTCTATGCTCTTACAACATTATTCTTCTACGCCTTCACTGCATTATTCACACATAATTACGCCGCATTACTCTTTGATACCATTGCCACATTATGTTCCTGCATGTCACATCAGTATTCACCTGTACATCTATCACATTATTCTTCTGAACCATCGTATCATTATTCACTAACGCTTCAGCCACATTATTTTTCATTATCGTCACATCATCATTCACCTTTACTAGCGCTTTATTACGATAATAACTTCAGGAGTATTGTAATAGATTGATTGGACATGATAGGTTAATTTTACTGAGATATGAGAAATGATATCCAACGCATTGAGCATATTGTAATGGATGAATTCGACACATTGAGTTTAGATTATTGCAAGATGAGAGATAACATCCAAAGGATTGAATATTATGTAATGGTTTGATTTGATACACTAGTAGTAGATTTTCGCGGGATGAGAGAGGACATTAAGCAACAGTTTGAGTATAATGTGATAGGTCGTATTGATTAGTTTCTACAGATTTTTGAGAATAGATACTAGGCTCCTCTTATCCACAAATGACACTGACTGGCTCACTTGTTCAGGTAATTAAAATTAAATTATAGTATCTTTAGAAATATTTATAATATGTTATTATTTAACTTAATACATTTATTTTTTTAATAGGTAGAGAATCCATAGATTTCTACAGATGATGCGCATGTACAGGCACATCACAGACCCACACCAATCTATCAAGAGAGTCGATTCGGTCGAATATATAAGAAGGGTCTAATGTTAAAAGTTAGTATACGAATTAATTAAAGAAAAATTGTGAAATCACTTCCAGTCCACCACTACTACAGTATCCAAAGGACTTGATTATATATGCTATTGCCCTTTATTCAGATGATTTATATGCTCAGTATTTTTAATAGTTAGAAAATTTAGATGCTTTTATGGAGACAAGCTCAGTTATATTGACATTCTAATGGTTTCGGGGTATTTCTAATTCAAATGTGTAGTTAGAGGATATTGTAAATATCATACTTATAAGTATGTTATAATTTTATTTTATCTTAATTTTTAACATCTACATTATTATTTAATTAGCATATAGATGAATACATTTATTTGCTTGTACACTGATAAATGGTATGTACACATTTGATATCACAAAATTCGACCATAGTCTCCGTACACCTATATGTATATTTTACATTATAAATTATTTTTTATACGTGCTTACTTTTTTTTGTCAATTTTATTCTTACATTAATTTTGTTAATATACAGACATAATTATTATATATTTGAAAACAATTGAATAAAGATACTGCTAACTTAGGCATTCTTTTAAAGACTTTGGGTATACAGGAACATGCGAGGGGTGACCTTGATAGAATGCAGAGATCTTAGGCTGCTATTGATCACATTCAACTTCTCGCATTAATTTGTGGTGAATATTGGATTGTATGCATCATCAATATGTAGGAACGCATATACGTGCATATGATTTTGCACCACATGATCATTCTGACAGAGAGATACATGAGGTATTTACACCATTATGTCAATTACTATCCATTGTGATGTGCGTATATAGCATTTATAGTGTGAGGCCAAACTTCAAATGATGGGGTTACCTCGATAGATTATGAATAGTGCAAATTGCAAAAATTTTACATGTAAATTTATAGAGTATATTATGTTGAATCGACAGTAGGATTTTACTTCTAAGTATATATCATTTTTTAAGATAAAGCTGACACTTGATTTGTATGCGAGACTATCACATTGATGATACTTATTTTATATTAATTAGATTACTATAATTTTTGTATTTTATGTAATAATTAAGAAAATAAAAAAATATATCATGCAATAGAAAATAATTATTATCTATTTACTAATTAACTAAATCTTGTGTACTACTAAAAAATTAAATTCAATAATTAATCTTTTCTTAAAATAAAGTCAAAAAATAATTAATTATTAATTAATTTACACACACATTAAAACATATTAATTATTTAATAATGAAACAATTAAATATTAATCATACATATTAATTAAAAATTAAATATAAAGTTAATGTCTTATTAAAATAATTGATTGTTAATTAATTTATATAATGTTAATAATATGTATATATATAACAATTATTTAATAACAAGTATAAAAATATTTAATAAATAATAAAATAATGAATGGATAATATTTTAATATAATACTACTAAATAATTGATATTTACTAATTTACTAATAACAAATTATTAATTATTAATTGATTCAAATTATTAATAATATTTAATAAAATTTTATTTTATACTAAAGAAGTAAAATATAATATAATATACTAAATAAAATGTAAAGTTGCATATAACAAATAAATAAGACATAAAAAAATATAACATATAATCATTCATTTTCATTATGACACAATGAATTTTTGCATATTGTCCAATTGTGTTTGTATTGCTTACAACAAGAACACCTACGAATAATTGTTTGTTTTCTCGTAGATGGTATGCATTAATTTCTTCATTGACTAGATAGAATGTGACTTATTGGCGGTTTGACAATAGTAGTACACACCTCATTTAAAACCTCCCAGAAATTTTGGTTTCTAACTAGGTGAATTTTCTGTACATACGCTGTTAAAAGTGTGCCATTTTTATAATACTTAGATCGTGAGTATATAGCAGTTGTTGCAATTGCATGAGTATATAGCAATTGTTGCATATTAAAGTATCAACATTGACATATATTTGTGCTTAGATCGAACATATAAGAAAGGATGCACTGATAATGTAAGAGAGGAATAATCTTCCTCTTTAGTCTTATCCACTACTGCTTGAGTTAAAGTGTTTTCATTATATTTACTAGCTTCTTTTCATCTCTCAAAAAACTAATACTACAACACCGATCGTATTCAATCTATCCAAACCATAATTAAAAAAGTTTGTGCATTATTCAGTAAGACATTGATACTTTTTACGATATTAGTTATCATTATGTTATACTGTCTTCCTGAAAAATAAGATCTAAGCCATCTATGAAACCTCACTTCATTTTATAAATAGTTAACAGCATCTGAGTATATCGACTTTAACTTATCTATATATTTTTCAAAATCATTATAAATATAAACTTTAGCAACAAGATAAAATATCAACAAAAAAAATATCTTTTTTATAATCTTTGAGCTTATATTTTACTTTGAGATTCCTTTCAATGTGGCAGGAACAAAAATCGTGTTAATAATTAGTAAACAGTTTCTTTATCCCTTTGATAATACTATCGTATTAATCTAACACAAACTCCATATCTGAAATATGTCTGAGTGCATCTTGTAGTTTCTATAAGAACTATTTTCATAATGCATCATTTTCAGAGTCCCCCACTCCAAATGTCATAGAATAAATTTGATCATTTTTGTCAAGAGCTGTTGCAACAAACATAATTTTTCAGTATGTATCCTTCAAGAATGTGCCATCAATAGTAATCATTGGCCAAATTGATATACGAAAGCCATTAATTGATACGTCCAATGCCATGAAAAAATACAAAAAATTATCTACCTCATTTGTTTCTATTGCATGATTATACTTGGATTATACTGTTGTAAAACATAACAAAATTGTGATAGTAGCTTAAATGACTCTATTAAGTCTCTGCATGTCAATCTTTGTGCTTCTTTTCTAGCTAACCATATCTTACGATAGGATACATGAACTCCAAACTCACAGATGTCATCTCGAATATTGTTTAAAGTGTAAATCCTACTAAGATCTTGAAACTTATCCATTACGTATTTACCAATAAATCGACTACTAACTTGATGGTGATCGTACTGTAACTAGTCGTTTTAACAAGTATGAACTTTTTTAAAATGTTTAATAGACCAATATGCACTATTTTGATTTATGTTAGTTACTCGAATTCGCCATTTACATCTATCAATTATACACTTCGTCTCGAATTGATATGTTATAAATTTTGAAACTCAAAATTGAAAATAATTCTTCAATGTCATTATATCAAGTGCATCTCGTAACTCATTTTTTGAATTAAAAATATAACCAACAGATATATTATTATAGATAAAAGTAGATAATACATCTTGCTGCCGAACAGTTAATGTGGAATTGGTAGCAAACATCGAGAGTTTGGTGGTCTTGGCATGTCATTTTAACTCCTCATTGAGCTAGTTTGACATAGTTTATAACTTATGTTCGTGAAGACATCAGTATCCTTATTATAGTAATCCCCTACATGGGGTCTTAAGTGCATCGCTAAGATTGTAAGTACCTACACCATCTATATATGGTTGATTATGAAAAAAATTATATATAGGATCCTCATTATACTCGCATGGTGAGTATTAACCATAAATTTCATGATCTTTATGATGCATAGGTGAAAGTTTTATAGGATGTATCTTGTCTAATGAACAATTTTGACCAAAGTTGAATTTATTACTTTCCAAAGAAGAAATAAATGGTTGTACATAAACTTTTGAATTAATAGCTTGTAAAGGAAAAGTACAAGATACTCTATGATTATCAACAATTATCTACTCCATAGTAATATAAAGAAAAGTGATATGTCTATTTATTGATTCCACGATACTGATTGTAAAGGCAAATGCACCATAATCGTTACTAATATCAACATATAAAACAGACCATATCTCACTATCTATGAAACTCGTTTTCATTTTAATAATGAATTTTGTTGGATCAATTCTAGTAAAGTCTTATAATATTGTTAATAATTCATGATATTTGATATTCTTTATAA
This sequence comes from Khaya senegalensis, assembly GCA_032402905.1. Lineage (NCBI taxonomy): Eukaryota > Viridiplantae > Streptophyta > Magnoliopsida > Sapindales > Meliaceae > Khaya > Khaya senegalensis. The sequence goes on along the minus strand of CP135545.1, from coordinate 3,298,456 downwards.
TTAATAAGAGTTCAATCTTTCTACCATGGTATTTTTCTGAATTATCTGACAATATAATTCATGATCCTCCATCATGAACACCAAGCAACATAATCTTAGCTATATATTTAATATTTATAAAAAATATTTAGATATAGATAATTTAATATTAATAATTTTTAAATAAAAAATTGACCTTTAATATAAATTTAAAAAATTCATACGAAATAATAAATTTTTAATTAAAATTAAATAAATTCAGTAACACATATTTAGAGGTATGTGAAAGTTGAATTTGTATTTATTGTAGTCTCTAAGAAAGTGGTAGCACTCACACCCAAAGACTTTAATGATTTGGAGATTAGGTTTGGACTTATAAAGCTCTTCATAGGGTGTGCTACTGTTCAGTGTGTGTTACGATTCTGTTTACTAGAAATACAGCTATATGGAAGGACTCCAACCAAAAATTGATAAGCATGTGAGCTTATGCTAATAAAGACAATTCCACCTCAATAATATGCCTGTACTTTCTTTCAACCTTACCATTTTAGTTGTGTATGTATGGGCAAGACTGTCTTATTTGAATGCCATAATTGTTGAGGAAAGGTTCTAATGCTTTATACTCACCACTCATATCACTTTGTAAGGCTTTAATTTTCTTTCAAATTATTTTTCTACAAGCACTTTAAAATTGGCAAAGGTATTGTATACATCTAACTTCCTAATTAAGGAATACAGCCAAGTAAAGTTGGTATGGTCATCTAAGAAAATAATGTAGTATCTATATCATTGGTAAAGGGTATGGGTGAAGGCCTCCAAAGGTCTGAATGTATGAGATTAAGTGAGTTTAATGTTCTGGTTTCAGTGCTTTAATGTATTATTTGCCCATTGGACATGCACTGTAAAAATCTATCAAGTCATTTTTATTTAAATTAAAAGAAATACAAGCCTTTAAGGTTATTCTAAGAATATCAAAACTTGGAATCTTCTATGCCAAACATTTAGTTCAGAACAAGACTTTAATCCATCATGACTTGCATTCACATTCAACATGGAAGATAACATAGAAACTGGCTTGATATTATTCAAGTTTCCTAGGGCCAAAAATGAGGACTGTTTGGGTACTAACAGTGATGAAAAACTTAAGTCTAGCAGCTTGTAAAATCCTTTCTCAACCACTCTTTCCAGCATGATGTTCCCCTGAATTTTATGCTTAACAAAACAACAATCATCACAAAATAAGAGAAATACATCATTATCATGAATTAATTTAGAAGTGTTGATCAAGTTTTTGTTGATACTTGAAATATAAAGGAGATGTTTAAGGTGAAAGTATGTGTTGTTGTGTGATTGTTTTGTGTTTAATAGAGCATGGCCAATATGAGAAATTCTCAATCTCTCACCATTACCGACTACTAACTAATCAGAACCATTATATTCAGCTACTAGGTTAAGATGAGCCAAGTTGTTTGTGACATGATTCATAGCCCTACTGTCCAGGTACCGGGAGTTGTCAGCTTAATTTTCTGGTATTGCAATGAAAGCCTCCTTTTGTTCTGCTCTGTTAGGTGTTGGTTGAAGAACATATTCTCGGTTGAATCTATGCTAGTAACTCGAGGCAATATACCTAATCTTGTTACAGATTTGGCATGCTGGCTTGTTGTTGCGATATTTAGATTTTTCTCTTCCCTTACCTTGGAAATTATATGAGTTTCCTGCTTGATTGTTAAAGTTGGAACTATATTAGTTTGAAAAGTGGTTCATGGGTGGTGTTTGGTAGGCTTGTCTGTTGTTCCCTGACCAATTTCCTTTTTGGTTGGAGATGGCTTGAGCATAATTAGTTGCGTAGTTTGGATTTAAGTTGTTGATGGCTAGATTCTTTTCAATCCTGTTTTTGAAACTCAGTAGTAATGCGTCCACATCTAGCAAAGGAAGCTTATTAGTTCTAGATGTTATGTTGATCACAACAGCATCGTATTCTGCTCCTAAACCTTCCATCAGGAAAAGCACAAACTCATCATCTGAAACATGATTCCCAGAAGTTTTGAGACTATCCACCACTGATTTCATCTTATGGTAATACTCATTCATAGAGAGTGATTCTTTTCTGGTGTTCTATATCTGAGACCTGATCTGCATGGTTCTTGCACTTGTTTGAGCGGAGAAGATCCTTTCTAAGGTTGTCCAAACTTCCCTGAATGATGAACAATGAGTAGTGGAGGCGTGTATACCTTCTGTCATGGAGGAGAGTAACCACATCATAAGCATTTGATCAAGTTTCATCCATGCTTGATATTCTGGGTTCTCAATGGTAATAAAATTCTATTGTTTATCTACTATGACATTCATCCTTCTGAGAACACTCTGAGTGTCATCTATGAAGCTTTTTCCAAATCATTCGCATAGATACTTGGTAGAACTTGAGACTTCCACAGAAGGTAGTTTGAATTCGTCAACTTAATGGGTTAGAAGAAGGAGAAAGAGTTGTTATTTTGGTTGTTTTATGCGGTTGATTGATTGTAAGAAACACTACTCAAGTTGCTAGCCATTTTTTTTTCTTAGCTCTGATACGAACTTGAGAATGAAGAAGTATTGATTTCTATGTTTTTAATTGTATTTCATTCTACTCATATAATACACTGTACAATGTTTATATAGAAGAGATTAATTGGTGAGCAAGAAAATAAAAGATTCCTGTTAATCTATACCATACAAGTGTTAAGCACGAAAATGAATCACAGCACTTGATGAAATTCTATTAAAAAGCAAGTTGGAAATTGTAATCATTTGAGCTGTTGCTGAAGTACACGTAATCCAAGTCACTGTCAAAAATATTTCTCTCAAAACTTTGCATGATTGTGGGATTATTCTGGCTGACCCCTGCCACCTGTTATTTGCATAAGACGTTGGCAGTATAATCTTCATTTTCTGATGACTCTTCACTCTCAATTACAAGTGCTTCTAGCAATCAAAACCTTAATGAAATTCTTCTTAACATCAAATCTTCCAAAACCCCTGTAAGCCAACCATTTCTTGATTTTCCCTTCATATTTTCTTTGGTCTATGGCTTTGAAATGTTAGGTTCTTGTTTGTTTTCTGTTTGGACTGAAAAATAAGAGTACTTCATTTTTATTTTTTTTTTTTCTTGTTTATCATTATTTAGGTTGACTTTTGTTTTATTGGATTTTGAACTTGCTGGCAATTATCAATTACGGTGCATTGTGGTACGTTTCTGGGTTTTACAAATAACAAAAGCCCTTCTCTCTACTGTCTCGTTTAGTTTTGTATTTAGAGTCATTGAATATGCAATAAAAATTTTATTTGAGCGCCAGGTGTTTGATGAAAACTTCTTTGGCAATTCACAAGGTGGATTGCGGAAAGTACTTCTATTTCTAATTTATAATCTCTGATTTAAATGGACTAAAACACTTTTTGGGATGAAGAAATACTTGCATTGCTTTTTCAAGAAAAGCACTTAAAAGTGTTTTTTCTACAAATGGTTTAGCAGAAACTGTTTTCAATCAATGCAAGTTTTAATACTCTTCCAAGTACAATATCAATATTAATGGCTATATATATTTGTCTGAACTGAGTGATAATGTAAGTGCAAAAGCAATAGTGTTCAGTAATTGTGCAACGGTTATCATTTTCAGGTGCAGAGTATGCAGCCAGATTCTGCAAGCTGAGTAATAATTTCCCCAAGCATTCTATCGTTTATGCAGATATTGATGAATGCCCAGAAACGACGTAGCATATTCGTTACACACCCACGTTTCGTTTTTACCGTGATGATGAAAGAGTAGATAAAATGTTTGGTGCTGGAGAAGAACAGCTGCACGATCGATTGTGGTTGCACTCTTGAAGAAATCTTCTGAACTTAATTTTGGCCAACAAATTTGCCTCGGTGTTTTGTATTTTGTCCAATTATATACATGTAGACGGGTTTTTAAGTTTTTTGTTATTGAAATTATGTATCAATCGTTTATTGGAAATATTGACATTGGTAATAGCTGCAACTGCTTCCAGTTTATAATAGATATACACATCTCAATTGACCAGTACTAGCATCTTATTGATGACTGGTTAAGATTTACAATTCAGAAGCTCAATTAACAATGCTCACAGTGATCTTCATAATCAAGACAAATCGTAAACCGAAAATGATTAAATCAAATAAATCACATACTATTGTTCTCAGTAAACAAATTGGATAATAGCAGAAATCAATTGCTTGCTTGAAGAAAAAAAATGTAATGGAAAGACAAATGGCAAATCCCGAATGAAACATATCCCCAACCTTGGCTAGTGCCTCAGCTTGAAAGCATATTACCCGATATGACCTCAGACCTGAGCTTTGAAATGTCAATTTTACCATCAGACATATGCATCGAAGCCTTTCTTTATTCTTCTCCCAGAAGTAGTATGATGGCCACGACAATAACCATTTTCAGAAAAAAAAAAAAAGAAAAAAGGGGCCCAAATTACTAATTTAGGCCTTCGGCTGGAGGTGCTTGACAGTTTCCCAAGTGAAATCTGGCTCATCACGGCCAAAATGGCCATAAGCAGCAGTCTTCTGGTAACGGAAGTTGCCACCTCTCTTCAAATCAAGATTAAGGGCAATCATTCCAGGCCTGAAGTCGAAATTCTCCTTAATTAAAACCAAAATCTCCTTGTCCGGGATCTTTCCTGTCTTGTAAGTGTCAACAAACACAGATAGCGGTTCTGGCACGCCAATTGCGTAAGATACCTGCACAATACAACGCCGTGCAAGCCCTGAAGCCACCACACTCTTTGCTGCCTGCCTAACAATGTATGCACCACTTCTATCTACCTTAGTGGGATCTTTTCCAGAAAAGGCACCTCCACCATGAGCACCCCAGCCACCATATGTATCAATGATAATCTTCCGGCCAGTGAGTCCAGCATCTCCATGAGGTCCACCGATAACAAACCGACCTGAAGGATTGAGGTGGAAGATGGTGTTCTCATCCAGATACTGAGCTGGGACAACAGGCTTAATCACATGCTCTTTCAAGTCTTCTGCAATCTGCTCATTGGTTACAGTTTCATCGTGTTGAGTTGAAATCAGAACTGTGTGAACTCGAACTGGAACCATGGCTCCACCCTCATTGCGGTACTCAATGGTCACCTGGGTCTTACCATCGGGCCTCAACCATGGGCAAGTCTTATTCTTTCTGACCTCGGTAAGCTTGGCACCGAGTTTGGTAGCAAGGACATGAGTTAGAGGCATAAACTCAGGTGTTTCATCTGTAGCATAGCCAAACATGTGTCCTTGATCACCAGCTCCAATTTCCTCTGGTTTCTTGCTGAGATGGCCATGAACTCCTTGGGCAATGTCAGGGCTCTGTTGCTCAATATTGACGAGTACCTTGCAGTTGTTGGCATCAAGGCCAACATCAGCTGATGTGAACCCGATACCTCTGCAAGTATCTCGAACTATTTTTTCATAGTCAACCGTAGCCTTGGTAGTGATCTCACCAAAAACCATGACCATGTTAGTCTTGGTACAAGTCTCACAGGCAACTTTGCTCTCGGGATCCTGTTCTAAGCAGGCATCAAGGATAGCATCTGAGACCTGATCACAGAGCTTGTCGGGGTGACCTTCATTGACAGATTCAGAGGTGAAGAGGAAAGTTTCCATCTATAATCTGAGATAGATCATAAGATGATGTTAGTTACAAGTTCCCCGATTGACCACCACTAAACTGCAAGATATCTTTTATAAGTTCAGAATTCTACTAATGATAAGAAGTAAATGCAAAATCCATATGTTTTCAATCTCTTCCATCAAAGAAAAGAGCTAATGCGCTAACATCAATGTGGAACCAACTACGTTATGCAATCTAAACATCCAGTGGTTAAAATACCCAAAATCTTGGACATAATGAATACATTAAAATCAGTCAATGCGCCTCTGAAACAAAAGGCAACTTACACCAACAAGGCCCATGAAAAAATCAAACAATGACCATACAAAAACACCTAATTGCACTTCAATCAACCTTAAACACATAAATCTGACAACTCAGTAAATAAAGATTCCCAAAAACAAAAACAAATAAATAAATCTGTAGAGCAGTGCTTCCAAGCAAATATCCCAATTCTACGCATAACAAGGATCTGCTCAAACAAGAATGAGACCCAGTTGTGAATATCCAATATAACAAAAATAAAACACGAAAACCCACCTAGAATATACGCCATAAAAGATAAAAAATTTAACAGATCTTTAAAATCATTAACAGAATGCAAGTAGAAGATAAAATGTAATTCAGACCTGTAAGTGGAACAGGTAGATCTTCGAAGCTGAAATGAAGATGAAATGAAGAAAAGGAGGAAAGGGTTGGTGCAAGTAAGAGAGATTAATATTTGAGAAGCAGTCTCGCTTGACTCGTTCTCACACTTGTTTTGCCTTCGCTTCCCCGCTCTTTTCGCTGGTTTCCCTTCCGCCTTCCAGTTTTTATCGGCAACTTGTATTTTACCGCCTGTAACTTAGTCAAACGACTATTTTGATCTGAACCGTCTGATTTTTGGTAGTATCAGCTGAGGTATTCAATCTGATGGTCTGAATCAGCTGGATGGGTTTACCTACCATGGTGGTTTGTTGTAAGTGGGTCCCAATCTCACCAACTGCGAAAGGTGATCCAGTAGCGGAGATTCAATATCAATAGCCTCTCAGATCTGGACACGTCAGGATACGGCCATCCACATGGCGTACATGTGATTTTTTTTTTGTGGGGTGGGTTTGGTCGGGCGAGGGACCAAGATCAGAATATAAACACAAGCAGCAATACAATATCATGAGCACCCTTCTCTCCCAAACAGGGATGACAATTTTTTCGTAGGTCGGAAAATGAGACCACGTGTAGCTTTGTTTCCATAAACAGACGGGGGTAATAAGACTTGGTCTATCCTCATTTACAAGAACGAGCTGAAGAAGATGAGGATGGTAATTTTGGATCTGTTCTCGGCCTGTCATCAACATTAGTCAATAAGTAAATTTGTTCAGAATAAGTTCTACACATAGATTAATATCATCATCCGACTTATTTGCAAAAAGAATTAAGTTTATTTTGTGTTTCATGTTGGAAGTTAGTGTCTTAAAATTTAAAATAATTATTAAAAGAATTTTTAAAAATTTAATTACCTATTTAAGTTTTGTATTTTTTTTTTTGTATTGGTCCACGTGCAAAACCTATTGGATCTCAGAACTAAACACATTAAGATCTATCTGTGCTTCATATTTGACTCATGTTATATAGTTAAGATTATGCAAATGTTAAAGCTATTTTTAAAATTATTTTTTAAAAAATTTAATTAATTTTTATCATTACTACTTTCATTTTGTGTGTTCACCTATAGATATATCATTTTTTCAAATTTAAAAGTATTTTTTAAAAAAAAAAAATTATTTTAACTTTTTACTTTGTGTCACCTTAATATTTTACACGTTGGACATTATTGTACCAATCAATCCAATATCCAACTTACACTTTACAAATCCAAACGTTATTAAGTAAAAATAAATTTAAATTTCTTTTTTTATTTTTGTGAACAAATTATATAAACATATTTAGGAATGGTAATTTTACTTGTAAATTGTTAGGATATATATATATATATTTAAAAAGGATAGATATTTCTTTTATTGGTAATTTTTTATTGTAATAAAAATATTTATTTTAAAGAATATGTTTACAAGGAAATAAAATAAAAATATATTACCATTTATTATATATTGGGAGATTGAGTTCACATAAAAAATAAAATACATATAAAGATATTTAAAATTAGATAATTTCTTATAAAAATCTAATTTTTTGAGAGAGAGGATAAGATCTATTAATATTGGATGTAATTGAATTTTGGAAGTGACAAGAAATTATTGAAATTATAATTATATCCATTTTTATATAGTAAATTTTTTCTCTTGTCATTCTTAATAGTCATGATTTTTTTGTGTTGTGTTATTGGTACTCTTTCATATTTATTTTTATTTAATTGATATATTTATTCTAACAAATTTACAATAAGGTTTAAAAATTCCAACACAAACTAGTATGTGATATTGCTTTTTAAATAGTGTTTTTAAATTTCTTTTGAAATTGTAAAATAATATTATTTTTTGAATTCAAATATATTCGTACATGTACGTAGCTATTAAATTGTGTTTTTTTAATTATAAAGTAAAAATAATATAAGTATAATAAAACAAAAAACAAAACTCGCTAAAATTTACAAATATCTAAATTTAAGAAATATTAAATATTTATTGAAGCGAATTTAGTAATAAAATATCAAATTTATTATAGATTTAGTTTTAATTTGATATTAAATTTTTATAATAAATACGAATACCACTTTAAAAATATCCATCCCAAATCTATTATGCTTCCTTCCTTAAAATTATTTGAACTAATATAAACAAGTGAAAATTCTATACCAAACAAAACAATCATTTTATCATGTGCACCATAAACCCTATGGTTTGGCAAACAAAACATTCATATATAAATTAGTAATCAGTTCCTCAAGAATATACTATTTACTGCAGCATTTCTAGGAAAAACCATTTTCACCGGTCAAAAGTTCAAGACTGAACAATATTGTAAACCAGATTACATTTTTCTAATCCACAACATATGACAATGAATAGAATACCATCTTCTATAAACAATCGCCACTGCTTTTTATCTACGTGCATCTGTTTCACGTTGTTTACATATGAGGCATTAAAATATCAAACTCAAATATACCATCGCAAGCCCTGTAAATTGGTTTGCAGAAATGCCATCTAGGACGTGTACCATCTCTTTTCCCCCAACTTCATGGTTTATAGAAAGAATGAGCATAATATGCAAGAATGAATAACAATGAAATCCTAGGGGGTTGAATTGGTGTGATAAAAATTGCTGTTAGTAACTTAGGCCAAGTTGAAGTCCAAGGGCAGCATGGATGAGGAACAGCGTCATGATCCCGCTACCCAAGATCCCGTGAACATTCCTTAATCCAGGATTGCCCTGTAAAATGAAATAGAATAAAAAAAAATGAAAATGAAGAATGTGATGGTCCTTAGAGTGTGTAAGTTGTAGTGTTGTATTTATTTTTAGGAGCAAAAACTTCATTTATTACCTCAAATAATGCAGGCAAAATAGTTTGAATTGTCAACAAAGCAAGACCAATGCAACCGGTTAATGCATGTGGACTGCAAAAAGAAACATGAAACTCATATAAGATACAAAATACATAAAAGAAAATTTTAGATAGGACGGTTCTATCACGTCAGTATTGTTAATATGAAAAAATTATTTAATTAATAAAATAATATAAATATATTTTTTAGTGATGGATGAATAAATTAATATAGAATCTTATAAATTTTTTTTACTATATTAATTAAATAATAAAATCTTTTATTAATTTTTTTTACTTATTATTAATAAATATATATTTTTTTTATTTTATTAATTGAATGGTATTACCATATCAGTAATATTGACATAGTAGAATTATTCTAATTAAAACTTTTTCAAATAAATAATGCAAATTTGTTATTGAACAAATATTAACTTGCAAAATACCTTTCGAAGATAAGTTTATCTGAAGTGAGAAGTGATGTAACTCCACCAGTTGCTCCAAGGGCAAAGAAAAAAAACATCCCACCAAGAAGCTTTGGATGCAAGTCTATGGCATTTGCCTTCTCCTCCTGAAAAGCTCAAAGCATTAATGTGATTGTGATAACGAAAAGGCTTTGCTGCTAAACATATGTGGCAATGAATTGCTTACCACATCATCAGAATAGCGGATACGAAAACCCAGATATGTTCCATAACCGCCCATGGCAAAGAGCACCACTGCCTGATAATTATAGAACCATCAATTTTATATATAAGAAACTTGGCATGCATATTTGCAATATTTTCAAGAGACACATAAAAATTAGATTAATGGAGGAAATCAAAGATTACCATGTTGCCAGGGTGACCCCAGTGCACAAGCCAGTCAGGAAGATTCCATGACTTCACAAGCTCAACGAAAGGTCCAAAGAGAGACCTGACGGTTCCAGCTGTTGTTCAGACATTTAAACACATTATGAGTGTCAATGTCTAAAGTAATCTTAGAGATGCATCTACGGAGACACCCTAGAAAATGCCTAATGTTGTTGCAAAGCAAAGCAAATGCTACAAGCAGAAGCACAATGCAGTGAGCCAGTAAATGCTTTGTGACACTTGAAGCTTAGGTGGCTCAAATCAAACACTTTCCTTCAAGAATAATGATGCGTGCCACTATTTACATTTCCATGCATGAGCGGGAAGCGGAGAGTAGTGCAAAGACTTAGTCTTGATTTGTTTTATCCATTTTGGTCTGCAGCTTAGTGGTAATTGTGGTTGTTAATTCTTTTCTCTGGCATTTCCTATTATTTAGGATTACTTGTTACATTTTACTACCAGATGTAAGGCTATATACAGCCGAAGAAGTTGAATAAAAGGGGATCAATTTTATCTGCCAATTACATTTCCCTTTTTCTTCTGCCATTTCCTCTTCCTCAATTCAAATTCGATCATATCAAATAAAATCCTGAATTTTAGAGATGTCATCTATGTGTACAGAATAAAAAGCGCTGTTCATAGAAGTCACAGTTCTATTATCAAGATTGCTCGTGGAAATGGAGGCAAAGCCCACAGAACATGCCAAAAAGAATTGTTACTAAACTTCACTTCTACTTCCAGTTAAGTTCTAAATTGGAAAGAAAGAATGTATTTGAATCCCAATCAAAACTGAAGTAGATTGCATGAAAACCAATTATTCAATATCCAGAAGTCTAATGACCAAATCTAACCATCTTGGTATACATTAATCAACTTAACAAATTATTCTGTCATACTTGGAAGATTGTATGTTGGGAATTAGTCATTTTTCACGGATTCAAGTTTTTGCAATCTAGGTCTCCATTGAAATATAAGAAGGATCCTGGCAATCAATGATTTAGTTTCTAACTAGCATACTCAATTCAATAAAAAATTCTTAAATTAAAGAAAAGCAACTTGAACAAATTGAGGGAAAATCATTAGGTAGAGAATTGAGCTACCTGGAACCAACCTCTAGATCCAAAAACACTAGGAGACATGTCAGTCATATGAAGATATATCATATACGATTGCTTTAAAGAAGCAAAAATCAAATATTTGGAGATGAGATAATTAAATTCATTTGAGGGGCATTTTAACAAGTCTTGAAGATTTTCAAAACTTACCAGAAATTCAACAGAAAACTGAAACAAAGCTGCTACCTTGCACTTTAAGGTTAGCTTAAAATTAACATAGGCTTCTAAAAGAAAAAAATAAAAATACTTTCTAGAAAAGCTGATAAATGCATAAGAAATACATTTTATATATATTTAATACCTCCAGGAAGAGCAGCCACAAACAGGAAAGGTAAGGGAGAAATGGAATACAATAGTCTCTCTCCAGGATGTTCCGTCTCTTCTTCTACTTGTTTAGCTTCACAATCAGTAGGTTCAATAAGCTCATTCTTCAACGCAAAAGACTGATGGAGAAGAACCTTTTTCCTTCTTGTTGCGGACAATTCACAAGGCAAGAACCCAGTCGAATTTGCTGGGGCAATGAGAAATGAAGAGGTTGGTAAAAGAGAAGATGGGTTCTTCTTCAGACAAAGAGCAGCAGTTGCAGAAGCAGTTACCACAGCCATTAGTGAAGAAGAATTGGTGTTTGACTGTCGAAGTAACTGAACGCTTTATCAATATTTGTTTAAAAACTCAAATTTGAATTGGGTCAACAAAAATAAAGGAAAGGGCTATAGTGCGAGAGGCGAGGAAAGAGACACGACGATGCAAACGTAAACAGGATATTGGTGAATGGTGGACCTTCCAAGTTTCCACGAGCACTCAACACACTCACCTACTAACTGCCTTTTTGCCATTGCATTTCGCGTCACTACACCGCATAGAACAATAAATTTTCAACAATTTATCCATATTTATTTGAAAACTTGAATTTAAATTGGGTCAACAAAAACTCTACTTCTATGCATATTAAGCCAATAAATATCATTTTGATCATTATTTATTTTCACCTATAAATAATACATAACTGAATCAACTTTAATATACAAAACGTGATTAGTCTCATATTTATATACTATATAAACTATATACATTTACCTCAAATTCAACTATAATATCTCTAGTTAAAAAATTATATCACACATTGATACAATAA